>APFE030786937.1:0-10606 GCA_000404065.3 Pinus taeda
AATAGGGGTATTTGACTTATGTTCTTATTTTATCAATAAATAACTTTGTGTTCCCCCAAAAGATTTAGAATTTTTATAGTAAGACCAAAATTGTTTTTATGGGGTAGAATCAGGGAATATTATTCATATTTCAGATATTTAAATAATTTTGGATCCATCAAGTGTTGAGATAGATCAAATATCTCGAGGTGCAAATCTTTTTTCAAGTTTTGCATTCAAAAAAGGGTTTTACACCTCTAGAGATTTGACCTCTCTAGTGCCTGATAGATCTAGAGTTAAAATGGATCTTTATAAATAAACCCTTATCATATATATGTTGCCAAGGTCATTTAAATCATGATCACCATATTGATCCTTATGAATTTTAGCTTCTTTCTTTCCATCAAATAGAGACGTGTGGGTACATTATTTTAATCTTAAAAATTATGCAAAGAGGAAAATAAAATTAGGCAAGAACAACTATTTGTAATAAAAAAAAATATTATGGTGGTAAACGTATCTATTTTGAATAAAGTATTTAGAATTAAATATTTATAATAATTAATAAAGAATCGTAAGGATTTATCTTATAAAGTATTTTTAAATAATAGTAGGATTGAGGTTCAAATTAACTTGAAAAAAGTTATGCCACTTTTATATATATATATATATATATATAATATAATATATATATATATATATATATAATATATATAGTATAATAGATAGAGATAATATTATGAATTTATTATTATTTTTAATTAAAAAAAAGGAAAAAATTGTTAAGTAATGCTAAATATTCTATGAATACAATAAGGTTAAATCTCTGCCATCCACTATTATTATTGATAATTAAAGTAAAAAATTTTAAAACCTTATTCCAAAAAAAACAAAACCTATCGAATAAACCAAAAAAATAAAAATTATTAAATAAAAAATATATAAAATATTTTTTACTATGAATTAGTTATGATTTCTAAATGTAGTGTAACACAGCCCACTTACAAGTTAAGAATTTCCGAGATAAGGGGTGAATCTCTAGATCAACAATCTTGTTACATGTTTTTTAAATATATGCTGAAAATGGTTGTTATTAATGTCAATGACTACCCAAATGAAAGATTAAATTACATAATAAAATAGCATATTCCATGACCTTTCCAATAGTATATGAAACTCCCTCTAATTCCATATGAATAAGAAGATATGAAATATCTTTTCAAGGTAACCCAACCAAAATATAAGCAAGCCCCATTTCGATACCCTATCTTTGAAGGAACTTCTACTGCAACTGCCTAGCTCAAATGGGAGGATGTGAAATCTTATTCTAAGATATTTCTAATGATATATCGCACACCTAACTCTTCATGAATGAGGAGAAATGAATTTTTTGAATATTCACTACAAATTCTGAGTTGCACCAGTGGACCTAAACCTAGCATCCAAGTGCACTATAAACAGACATGAGAAGGAACATTTCTAACCACTCTACTAAAGAATTTGGTTTTGTGTTTAGGATAGTGAAAGAGCAGGTTGAAAATCCATACCTCATGAACCAAGAAGAAGTGAAGTGAAGCCAAGTTGAAGTAGATTTTTGTGGAAGGGTTTTTGGCATTGTTCTTGGGAAGGGTTTTTAGTTTAATTAAGGTTTGTTTTAAGGGTTGAGTACAAGTATATTCGAAGGTCAAGTAGGTTGAGTCTTGGTGAGGAGAAGGTTGAGCTTTAAGTTTTCCTTGAGGGTTGAATTTTATCCCTATAGAGGTCAATTTATAGGCTTGTCTTAAGGTCAAGTTGCAGTTATGATTTTAGGGTTGAGTTCTTTCCTTGTGAAGGTCAATATTCAAGGTTGAGTATTGTTGTTTAAAGGCCGAGTTTCAGGGGATCAATTTTGTTGTTTAAAGGCCAAGTTTCAAGGCTAAGTTATCCTATTTTAATATCTAGTTCATACTTGGTTTAAATTTCAAGTCCTAGTATATTGAAGGTTAAGTTTAGGATTTTGTTGTAGCGACTACAACTACCCTCCAAAATTTTTCCTTAGCCTGTTTTGGAGCCTCCCTACCAACCTTCATAGCAGCTTGCCTTGATTCGTTAAGTCCTCAAGTTTCAATGTCTTTCTTGCTCAAAGGAAGCATGTTGATCACAGTTTGATCTTTTCCCTTCACAAGTTGCTCACCTGGACTTGGTCCAGCTGCAAGCTTAGCAACCTCCCCTTGAAAATTGCGCATTTTTGGAGGGCAACCAGCCTTCCCTCCAAAAATTGCACAATCCTCCCTGACAACCTACTAGGCTCCAAGATTGTGCAATCTTGCCAGCCAACCCTCCCAGCAGGATTTGCGCAAATTTTCCCAGTAGTAGGTTGTTCAGCCCAGGATTTGCGCAAATCTAGGCAGCAGTCAATTGCTCAGCTCAGAAATTGCGCAAATATCCTAGGCAGGCAGCCCAGCTCCCGGCTAGAAATGTGCATTTTCCAGCAGTCAAGCAGTCTCTTGCATGTGCAGCTAAGTTGACCGGTTCCCTCTGGGACTGAGAAAAACAGACTTGCATGCATGGGTTGTTTCTCCCAAGGCAACATGCAAAGGAATCCATTGTTTAAAGGATCTATGTTTAGCAGTAGGAGGTTACATGCAAGGATAAATTCAGAAACCTCCCACCAAGTGTCGCTTCCCCTAGATTTGTGGTATGCACATCACAACCTCAATGTTATCAAAACTCATCAACTTGACACTGCAAAGATCATTTTTCACATCAACCTTGCAGCTCTAACATCCCACATCACATCTAGGAGCAGTCGGCACATTCAACTCAACTGTTTTGGGTAAGCCCGCTTCCCATGCCTTGCACTCCATTTTTATCGCCTTTTTGGTTTTTGCTTGTATGAGTATTGGTTGCTTGATTTCTATGAATGCTTGTTGTCATTTAAATGTATACTAGCTTATTCTAACTATGTTTCAGTTTTCGTTGCTATCTCATTGCTGCCGCATTCATGAAGCTGTTTTGCACGAACATTCGCCCAACCGACAAACTGCCTCACCCACATGCATGTTGATTTGTTTGTCGAATCTTTCATTCATGTTTTGCATGCACTGTTAATCACTTCTACTATCCTTAGTGTCGCCATGCATTCATTGACTTACTTAATTTCAGTTGCTCATCGACGAGTCGGGTCAACCTTGGCCCAGGCTCTCCCTCCACCAAGGCTGCATTGCGCAATATGGAAAAGGAAGGCTCACCTTCCTCTCTAGATTTGCGCATTCCTACCCAACACTAGACTCCAGGACTTCTTTGCACATTTCTAGAGGACAGTGGCTGCTTGGCCCAAGAAATTGCGCAAATTTGTCCTTGGGCTAGCGGTCCTTCCTAGCTGGAATTACGCATTATGCAATCCCAGTATTCAACAGCTAGAAAAAACTATGCATTGCACAGTTCCTGCAGTCAATCAGTTTCCTAACAGCCTGGATTGTGCCTTGTGTAGTCTTGCCAGTCGCAATGGATTCAACAACATGCATGTCGTTGAGCACACGCATGCAATCCAACCCATTCAACACACTCACAAAGGCAAGGACAAGAAGCAAGTCCAACTGGGGTTAAACATGTGCTTCGGCAAGTTGATGTGCATGACCACCAACACACACTTGAAGAATAGCACAGACACTATGCATCAGTGTGTTGTCGATTCAATTGTACCCAATAAGACCATGCGCATGTTAGTGGATGAGTTGGATGAAGGGGTTGAACCAATGCACCAGTTGCAACGGAGGTAAAGGTTCGCTTCAATAAGATGTCACCATGAGGTGCATGCACACCATCACAAACAACCAAGCTTGGCATCAGCTCACCACCTTCACCATCACAAGCATGTCAAAGAGTTGGTCTCATCTCAGTGGATCGAGTGTCAATGATGTCTTGCAAGGCTTGCTCAAGCCATGTTGTCTCACATGAGTACATGTGCATTGTAATGTTGAGTCATGTCAAGTGTAAGTCAAGTGTCAATGGTTGGATGTAACAGTCATAAAGTAGGTGAAGATTCATGAGGGTAGTTGAGCTGTCACAAAAGGGAATGTCAAGGGTCACCCCACCCTTTGCTATAAATAGTCCCTCATAACTCATTGTAGAGGCTTTTGTTCAACCAAGCTTCTACTAAGACTATCTTCAAAAAGGCTTGGACAACATTGTAATGCGCCTTGGCTTCTCCACTGCACGGAGCTAGTACATCTCTTTAGAGGAGTAGGTGGATGTGGCTGTAACATTCCACTGTTGGGGCTAGAAAGTTTACATGGTGTACTGTATGATTGTGACTTACACTTCTTTATATAATAAGAGCCAACACATTTTCATGCATATGTTGTTATTGTAGTTGGATTGTTCAGGTTGCCTTAATGATATATGTTGTTTAACTTATGTACTTGTGTATGAACTGATTTGTATGCAATTATATGAATCTTGTTGTTAATGTGTTGCATATGTTGTTACTATTGTCATCATCTGTGTCGACTGCTTTGCTGGACATCAGAAAGACCTTCCTCATGAACCTTGCTATATCAAGCGGCACACTCATCTCGGACTGATCTGTGAGTGTTGTTCGTGTTATCTTACCTTGTATGATATGACTGTTGCATCTTAGTGGACTGCTCCGCCAGAAGTTGTGCATGTCCTTTGTGTGGTGTGTTCCTAGCCGAGTTGGGACTGATCCCTTTCAACCTAGAACTCACCTTCACCTTCCTCTCCCTTCGAAGTGTTGGAACCTCTCTACACTTTCCTTGATTCACTGCATCAGTCACATCCTTTCTACTTACAGAGTTATCTTACTTGCCTATGTGCGACATCGTGGTCAAGGCATTACCTTACGACCCACTGCTAAGACTCCTACACCAAACAATCTGAGGTCTAATTGGGACTTATTATTAGGGAGATCTCCTTGACATGTTGGCGAGTCCAGTACCGTCAACATTTCTGGCACTAGAAGGAGGGCCTGATGACAATTAGTGTCCTCTCATCTAGTTTTGAACCTCTGCATATCTTTCATGGAGTCTTGCATTCTTCTTCCCCCAAGGTGTTTTTTGAATTGTGAAGATGTCTCCATCTCGAGGAAGTTTTTCAATCTCTTGTCCACTCACACATATGATGGTGAAGGCGAAGTAGCCTAGCCTAAGCACTCACATAACTTTCTTTCCATGATTCATTAGGAAGATGAGTTTACTGATGAATAGGTCGGTTTTCTACTTGCATTCACACTTCACGAATATCCATTTCATTGGGTGCTCAGCCTACCAACTGATACCATGCACTCATTTGAGCACTTCTATGATCTTATTGAAGACACATTCTATCATTTTGATCCAGGCCATATTGACTGGAAACTATTACAGCAACGGAGGGCTCCACATGAATCTGTTATTGATTTTTGGCAACCCTTCTGTGACTTACAGTTTCAAGCTTCGAGGAGCCAAATGAAATTTCCTTATCTCTGGGACCAGTTCGAGTACTTCCTTAAGAAATCTGTCCATCCCAAGAGAAAGCTTGAGATCAAGCCTCGCTCAACATTCTTCATTGATGGAACTGCGCAATCTCGTGTGGGAGCGGACATTGTCTCAACTGACTATCCACCTCCCTCTCATTCAACAACTCCAACATTACCTAGTGACGCTGAGGATCATGCTTTTACACCTGTTTAACCTTCACACTCTCCCATCATCACTCCACTCAAGTTTCATGCAAATTTGGTTGTGAATCCTTCGAGTTCTCATATGCATTATTTTTTTCGACCACTGTCTTCGCACCCGGGTGTTCCTCTGGATGATGTTGTCTTGTGTTCGTCCATTCTGGACTCTTCACTTGTTGTGAACAAGGAACAACCCACTAACAGAGTTAGTGTTGCAAAACCAACATGTGATGTCGTTCATGAAGAGGATGAGTGGGAGTTTGAGCATCAACACTTAGTGAAGGATGACTCCCTTCCATCCAAGCCCCCTCTGTTCTTTCCTAACATCATTGGTGAACTTTCCATCCATGATTTCGCATTTGTGCCTTCATCCACAGATGCACCCATTGTTGATCTTTCACAAGACACACCGTATGTTAGCCCATCATCCAAAAAAGAAGAGGACAAATCATTCATTGAAAATCCACTTGATTTTTCATCTGCTCTTTCTGGAAATGTAGAGGGTGAACATCCTTCCTTCTCATCTACCCCTCTGTGTGATTCATCAAATCATGAGGATGTCGACCAACATCCTGAATTTTCTGATCTTGGTTGTCGTGATCTCTTGACCTCATCATCCGATCACGATGTTGATTCGCTCATTGTTAATCCATCTAAGCCACTGGTCTATGAAGATCCATTTGTCAACAAAGTCAAAACCCCACAGACCGTCGAGGCACTTCAACCCGAGCTGATGGTTATGTCAAGCCCTCGCTGTCCTGAGGTTGGTTTAACTTCCGATCACGAAATTGTTCAAACACTCAAGAATCCTCATCACTTATCTATATGCACTCAAGATCATTCTAACACTCAGATTTTACTTCCTCCACTCGAACTACACAATCCCATTACTTATGCATTGGAGGAGTCTGACATTGCAAGAACTCATGTGCGACGCAAGTTGTATTTGTTTCTTTTGTTTTCTTGCATGCCATAGTCAAGTGTGTGCTTTTGCTTCAAAGTTGCATGAAGTGTCACACAACACCACGATAAGTCCACGAACTACCTGTCATGCACATGCACTCACTTATATCCTATGGGCATTTTGAAACACAAAGTGTGGTTGTCTTCATTGTTATATATTTCTTGTTTGTTGGTCCGCACAACTGGGTTACTCGCGAACTCACAGACTCGGGCCTACCAATGCGCCGGTGGTTGTATTAGAAATATCACTTGACATGATCAGGCCCATGCATCGTTAGTGTAGGAGTAGAAGTAGTGTTTGCTTTCAGTTGTTTGCTTGCATGCTTGTTTTCTTACAGGATTTTTTTCTTATTTGTTTACCTGCTTTGCTTTCGTTTTTGCTTCTCCTCTTGCCTTTGTTTGTTGATTTATTAGTTTTTTCACTCGTTTCGTCCATAGGTTAGTTTGCATGAAACCATGTGCGACTCATGAAACGAGTTGGGTAAAGTACAATAGGGCTTGTACACCTATGATTACATGGTTATCTGTCATCTTGTGTCTGTATGATGAGATTTTTACTCTTAGTACATGATACATCAAAGGAAAATATGTACTGTTCAAAGTGAACCTTGGTGAAAACAAAATGCTTGCGTGCTAACTAGTGTCACCTTCTCTAGTCGATTGTTTTTGGGTTAACCGTTGTCAGCTCAGTCAAGTAGAGTAAGGTGAGGGGGAAAACCTTAACAGGCACGTCAAAGATACAATAAACTACTTCTCTGCTAGAACAACCTCTTCTGCTCTCAATAATTCAGGATCCCTCTTCCACCTTTGAAATGAATAAGTGCTATTCACGGTGAAAAATGAAAAAAATGAAAAGTCAAAAAATTCAAAATGAAAGATGAATAAGGCAAAAGAAGAGAAAGGCTTCTTGCACAGGGAGGTGATGCAAGTAACTCTATCGGGGTACTAACCAGGCTCGTTGGCGATGGAGCCATGCTTGTGTTTCTATGTGACTCCACCGGGGTACTATCTAGGCCTGTTGGAAATGGAGCAACACTAGAGATGAAACTGAGACTCTGACGGCTATACTGCGTGTGCACTTATATACCCCTCAACCTCAATGGAAACAACTATGTTTCCTTGGCTTGGAATGTGTGTCAATTGACCAAGATTCTAGCAAATGCTACATCTTACAATCAAGCTAGTGTGAAGCCAAGACGAGCTGAGAGCTAAACAATACTTCTGGAGGTGTTAGACTTGCTTTTCACGAACAATGTCCATTCAGAGAGCTGGAGTTCTACCAATGTGTTTCCAAGTGTTGTAGCGGCTACAACCACCCTCTAAAATTTTTCCTTTGCCTGTTTTGGAGGTTCCCTACCAACCTTCATAGCAACTTTCCTTGCTTCATCAAGTCCTCAAGTTTCAATGTCTTTCTTGCTCAAAGGTAGCCTGTTGATCACAGATTGATATTTTCACTTCATAGGCAGCTCACCCGGACTTGGTCCAGCTGTAGGCTGAGAAACTTCCCCTTGAAAATTCCGCATTTCTGGAGGGAAACTAGCCTTCCCTCCAGAAATTGTGCAATCCTCTTTGACAACCTGCTGGGCTCCAAGATTACGCAATCCTGCCAGCCAACATTCCCAGCAGGATTTGCGCAAATTTTCCCAGAAACAGGCTGTTCAGACCAGGATTTGCACAAATCTAGGTAGCAGTCATTTTCTCAGCCTAGAAATTGCACAAATATCCTAGGCAGCCATCCCAGCTCCCAGCCAGAAATACACATTTTTCTCTAGTAGTCAAGCAGTCTCTTGCATGTGCAACTGAGTTGACCGGTTCCCTCTGGGATAGAGAAAAATAGACTTGCATGCATGGGATGTTTCTCCCAAGGCAGCATGCAAAGGAATCCCTTATTTCAAGGATCTATGTTTAGCAGTAGGAGGTTACATGCAAGGAGAAATTCAGAAACCTCCCACCAAGTGTCACTTCCCCTAGATTTGTGGCATGCATGTCACAACCTCGATGTTAACAAAACTCATCAATCGAATGTTGCAGAGCTCATTCCTCACATCAACCTTGTAGCTCTGATATCCCACCTCACATCTAGGATAAGTCGACACATTCAGCTCAGTTGTTTTGGGGTAAGCCCACTTCCCATGCCTTGCACTGCATTTCTGCCGCTTTTTGGGTTTTTTCTTGTATGAGTATTGTTTTCTCAATTTCTTTGAACTCTTGTTGTTTTTTACATGTATACTAGATTGTTCTATCTCTGTTTCATTTTTTCATTGCTATCTCACTGTTGTCGCATGTATGAAACTATTTTGCACGGACGTTCGCCCAACTAGCAAATTGCCCCAGCCACATGCATGTTGATTTGCTTGTCGAATCTTTCATTCATATTTTTCATGTGTTGTTAATTACTTTTATTATCACTTACTGTCACCATGTATCCATTGACTTACTTGCTTTCAATTTCCCGGCGATGATTTGGGCCAATCTTGGCCCTGGCTCTGCCTTCACCAAGGCTGCATTGTGCAAATGGAAAAGGAAGGCTCACCTTACTCTCCAGATTTGCACATTCCTTCCCAGCACTGGACTCCAGGATTGTTTTTCGCATATCTGGAGGACAGTGGCTACTTGGCCCAAGAAATTACGCAAGTCTGTCCCTGGGCCAACAGTTCTTCCTAGCTGGAATTACACATTGTGCAATCCCAACAGTCAGTAGCTAGACTAGACTATCCATTGTGCAATTCTTGTAGTCAGTCAATCTCCCAATAGCCCAAACTATGCCTTGTGCAGTCTTGGCAATTGGTCTCCCGACCTCCGAGCCCAAATTGTGCACCTTCATGATCATTCACCTAGGTATGTTGCAAGTCAGTTCTCATGTTCATTTTCATTTTCGACTGCCATATTTCTTGTTATGAGTGTTGCCATGTCTCTAGGTACCGTAAGTGTTCATCTACCTCTCAGCAGTACAGGTACAATGGTTTCCAGGAGATAAGAGACGAAGACACCGTTTAGAGCACGCTTGGGGATGCATTTAATCTAGTGTCCATGGACTTGCCTACCCATGAAGACATCAAGTTATTCGTAGACAAGAACATCAATATATGACAACAGCAACATCACAATGAGAAACATCATGAACAACAACTGAATATATCATACCAAATGCAATGAATGCAAGAGAAGGGTTGTTGAAAACACAGAGGCGAAACTAGATTGTAAGCTCAAGCAGGTCCATTGATGATGAAAACAAATTTGGATACTCTAGCTATGAATTGACAACACGACATGAAGATCGCGTGAAGGCAAAAGATGGAGCAAAGAAGGAATTGCATGTGCTGAAGTAGCAACTCAGAAAGAACATGAAGTTGCACAGAAAAATGAATGAGTTGTAGCAGGAACAAGAACAATAGTGGGCGTAACATGCAATCACGAATCAAACTGCACCCGTACAAGTTAAGGATCCATCCCAACAACTGATACAGAGCAGACATGGTGGGAAGTGTTGTTGATCTCATGCAAGGGATTCAATAGCACGCATGTTGTTAAGAACACACATGCAATCCAACCCATTCAACACACTCACCAAGGCGAAGACAAGAAGCAAGTCCAACTGGGGTTGAACATGTGCTTCAACAAGTTGATGTGCATGACCACTAGCACACACTTGAAGAACAACACGGACACTATGCATCAGTGTGTTTCCAGTTCAACCATACCCAAGAAGAACATGCGCATGTTAGCGGATTAGTTGGATGAAGGGGCTGAGCCAATGCATTGGTTGCAACAGAGGCAAGAGTCTGCTTCAGCAAGATGTCACCATGACGTACATGCACACCATCGTAGATGACCAAGCTTGGCATCAGCTCACCACCTTCACCATCACAATAATGTCAAAGAGTTGGTCTCATCTCAGCAGACCGAGTGCCAATGATGTCTTGCAAGGCTTGCTCAATCCATGTTGTCTCACATGAGTACATGTGCATTGTAATGTTGAGTCATGTCAAGTGTAAGTCAAGTGTC
>APFE030786940.1:10873-40614 GCA_000404065.3 Pinus taeda
GATATATATGCAGCAACCACAAGGATATGAGGTAAAAGGGAAGGAGAAACTAGTGTGCAAGTTGAAGAAGAGCTTGTATGGCTTAAAACAGGCTCCAAGGCAATGGTATCTAAAATTTGACAGGTTTATCTTTGAACAAGGTTATATTAGATGTCACTCTAACCATTGTGTTTATCTCAAAAGGCAAAATGATGGCAGCTATATTATATTGTTATTATATGTAGATGACATGCTTGTTGTAGGTTCTAACATGCAGGAAATAAATGTTCTCAAAAGGAAATTGGAAAACTCATTTGCAATGAAGCATTTGGGTGTTGCAAAACAAATCCTTGGTATGAGAATAACTAGAGACAAGAAGAATCGCAAATTAACATTGTCTCAAAGTGAGTACATAGAAAAGGTGTTGAAAAGGTTTAATATGCAGAATGCAAAAGCAGTTAGTATACCTTTTGCTAGCTATTTCAAATTAAGTAAGGAGGTGTGTCCCAAGACTCAGGAAGAAATGGCTCATATGTCTAAAGTTCCATATGCATCAACAGTTGGAAGCTTAATGTATGCAATGGTCTGCACAAAGCCTAATATTGCACATGCAGTGGGAGTTGTAAGCAGGTACATGAAAAATCCAAGAAAGAAGTGGATTCTCAGGTATTTCATAGGTACCACAAAGTAAGCATTATGCTTTGGTGGTTCAAACATTACACTACAGGGATATGTTGATGCAGATATGGCGAGTGACAGAGATAAAAGGAGGATCACTACAGGATATGTATTTACTATAGGTGGAACAACTGTCTGTTGGGTTTCAAAAATCCAAAGTTTTGTTGCACTTTCAAAAAAAGAAACTGAGTATGTTGCTGCTACAGAGGCTAGTAAGGAAATGATTTGGTTACAAAGGTTTTGAATTGGGTAAAAAGATCGAGTTGGGCAGGTTATATAGTGATAGCCTGAGTGCTATACATCTTGCAAAGAACTCTGCATTTCATTCCAAGACTAAACATATACAGCTCAAGTATCATTTCATACAGTCAGCATTGGTGTTGGAAATAATACTGAGAGGGGGGTGGTGAATCAATATTATTAGGTCAAATATTCCTTTTCTAAAACCAAATTGTATACGCTACTTTAGTTAATTAAATCCGTGTATATACGCAACTATTCAGAAGGAAACCCGCGTATACAAAGCAATCTTTTAATTTACTTTAACTTTCTGATGATGATTGTTAATCTGAGATGCAGAATCAAATAACCAGTAACCAGAGACAGTAAAATAGAGCAGAAAGATAATTAGACACAAGAACAAAAGATATAAGTTGGAAACCCAATGTGGGTGAAAACCACCTGCTGCAATTCGTCTCTATCTTTCTTTAATTAGAAACTTCTACTTACAATGTACTGGTGCAATCCTTTACCAGTACGTAGGCTGCAACCTGCAGAGAGCTACAACTCTCTCTCGTTTTCCAGCTTCACCTGGAAGGGAGCTACAACCCCCTTTAGCTCTTGTACTAGCTAAGATACTAGTACGTAGGTGATGGCCTACAGAAGGCTACAACCTTCTCTTTCTTCCAGGGACCGCGTTTCATAAATTTTCGAACATCAATCAATCATCAAGCATTTCTTCATCAACCAATCTTCTTTTCACCAATTTAGATCAAGTAGATACTTCTCTGACAGCTGTACCCTAAACACAGTACCAGAAACTACGCAACAGAAACAGAACCCAGAACACAGCAGCTACAAACAGAGGCAGCTAGATCACAGCTTAAAGCATATACGCTATTTCAATAGCCTGAAACCTGCGTGCATACGCATCTGCGTATGGGACAACCTGCGTATACGCGCTATGACTTCACTTAACCTGCGTGTATACGCGCCTTCGCTTCACTGAACCTGCGTATAGATCTATAAAGGATAATTCACTCTTTCAAATATTCAATTACTAATTAACCCAGATTATCAGACTTATAGATCAAGCAAGCGCCACATCTAGCAGATCTAAATCATATAAGGATACTATCATTCAAGCTTAAAGATTATGACCCATGAATAGATCTTATCCTTCTTTTGCGCTAAGGTTCCTCCTTCATCCAGATCTGCATCTCAACCCAATTACCAATATACCAGCTCTAGCACTTTATCAGGTATTCAATAATAATTCAGATGATGTTTTGCCACATGATCTCCTTCCTCTTTTATAGTCTTAGGTCTTCCACAATACCATGCTCCAAAACCATAACATTTCAAAACCATGAACCCAAAACTAGGGATCAACACATCTGTCGAGACGCCATGGTCCAAAACATAGGTCCAAGTCCCAAGGACTAACTACCATGGACCAAAAGTATGATCCCCAACATATACGTGCTTTTTCAACGTATAACCCGCGTGTATACGCGTCTTTGTTTAGATGAACCTGCGTATATGTCTTTTTATTCTCTTTGAGTGCCTGAACTGAGATCTGTTACCAAAGAGAGTTGCCATCAAGGATAACTCTTGTGCCATAGCTCCAAACCTGTGCCATAATGCCAACAATCTCCCCCTTTGGACTTGATGGCAACACCAAGATCTCTCCCCCTTTGTCATCCAGGGCAAAGGGTTGTGCTCCCCCTGAGTACATGCTGAAATCTTTGTTTTGCTTGTGCTGACCATGCACCCCCCGAATGTAGGCAAGATCTGCAAAAAGATATTCTTTCAGAAGAACCAAGACTTACGCATCATAAAAGACCTTCCTATCACCAAAAGACTCAATACATACATCCATCACCCAACCAAGTGGGGATCAACCACCCAACCAAGTGGGAATACATCAGAAATTTACATATGATGACCAAATACATTACATCTTCATCCCAAGAATAGTGGGGATACCAATATAGGCCGTTACATGACCTTGATACCAGATAAGAAAGAGATACATGATAAGAAAGAGATACATGACATAGAGACGAAATATATGACTTATGAAAGTCATCAGCAACTGATAGCAGCAACAACTGTCAATCACCATTCAGATCAGCAACCAAGATTTTCCTTCTGTCCTCCCTCTGCCTCTGTTCCACTTGAAATCAACAACAGTTATGAACCAGAATCAAAAGCTTCTAAGATAATGCCAACAATGCATTATTAGAAGATTATTTTCTCCCCCTGAACCTATGCCAGATGGTCTCTCTTAGACCCACATCAGAATATCTTCAACCAGAGCCTGCTCCTTCTGATATCCATCAAACCTCCATATACGCGACTTTCTCTGCACAAACCGGATTATGTACGCGGATCCTCCATATCCAACACGCGTACACCCATTTTTCTTTGAAACAGACAAGATTTAACAACAAGATGATACATCAACTACTCCCATCTTCTGTCTGAGATATTCAAAAGTTTCCCTGGGCAGTGGTTTGGTGAGAATATCAGCTACTTGTTCCTTAGAAGGAACATACTCCAATTTAACCTTTTTTTCCAACACTTGTTCCCGGAGAAAGTGATACTTGATCGGTATGTGCTTGGTCTTTGAATGCATGACTGGGTTCTTTGAAATGATGATTTCACTTGTATTATCACATAAGATGGGTGGTGTACAAGTGATTTGAAAATCCTGCAAAGTCTACATCATCCATAGAAGTTGGGTGCAACAAGATGCAACAGCCACATATTCTGCTTCAGCTGTAGATAAAGCAATTGAACTTTTTTTCTTGTTGAACCAAGATACTAATCTGGAACCCATAAAGAATGCACCACTAATTGTGCTCTTCCTGTCATCAACGCTTCCAGCCCAATCTGCATCTGTATAAGCATGAAGTGTAAGATCTGTATCTCTAGGATACCATAAGCCATAGTTTTGAGTTCCTGGAAGATATTTGAAAATTCTCTTCACTGCCTGAAGATGAGTTTCCTTTGGATTTGCCTGAAATCTTCCAACTATTCCCACTGCATGCATGATGTCTGGTCGGGTACCTGTTAAATAAAGTAGACTTCCAATCACGGATCGATAGGTTGGTTGATGCACTGCTGCTGATTCATCATTTGCATTGAGGCTGCATCCTGTAACCATAGGGGTACATACTAGTTTTGAATCTTCCATGCCACATTTCTTCAAGATCTACTTGAGGTACTTGGTTTGAGATAAAAAGATACCGCCTTCATTTTGTTGGATTTGTAGACCAAGAAAATATGTCAGCTCTCCTAGCAAAGACATTTCGAATTCTTTCTTCATTACCAAGGCAAAGTTTTGACTCATATCTTCTTCATTACTACCAAATATAACATCATCTACATACACAACAAGTATTAGCAACTTGTCATTTTCAATTTTTATATAAAGATTTCTATTTGCTAATCCTTTTGAAAAACCTTGTTGATGAAGGTATTTGTCCAACTGATAGTACCAAGCCCTTGGAGCCTGTTTGAGACCATAGAGAGCCTTTTTTAGTCTGCATACAAGATTTGGATCATTTCCAAGGATGAAACCATCTGGTTGCTCAATGTACACTTCTTATTCTAAGTCTCCATTCAAAAAGGCTGATTTCACATCCATTTGAAATACTTTGAACTTCTGAAAGCTAGAGAGAGCAAGGAACATTCTGATGGCCTCAAGTCTTGCAACAGGAGCAAAAGTTTCTTCAAAATCTATTCCTTCTTGTTGAGTATACCCTTTACGAACAAGTTTTTCCTTGTTTCTAATTACTTCCCCATTTTCATTCAACTTGTTTTTGAAGATCCATTTTGTCCCTATGACATTCTTATCTTTTAGTCTAGGAACCAACTCCCAAGTGTTGTTCTTTTTGATCTGCTCAAGTTCTTCATTCATTGCCTTGACCCAGCATTCATCTTTGCATGCCTCTCTTACATTTTGTGGTTCAGTGGAGGAGAGTAATGCCAAATATCTTGAAGCTTCTGCAATTGTTCTTCTTGTTTGTATGCCTACCTCCTTTTGCCCCAAAATTTGAGATTCTGGATGATTCTTTTGAACATACCTGGATGGAGTCTTTTCTTCTATTCTTATCGGTTCCTCTGGTGCCTCATGGGTTTCTTCTTCATCATGAATATGATTTGATGGTGATGGATAGTCCTCATAATCTTCGAAGTCTTCATATCTTACCTACCTGGGAGTGTTTTCTTTTTCATCCACTACTACATCAATGTTGTCGACAATTCTTCCAAGCCTTTTATTCTAACATTTGTATGCTTTGTTGTGAGGAGAATAACCAAGGAGAATGCCTTCATCTGCTCTAGGTTCAAACTTGCCAATATTTTCATCATTATTTTTAATATAGCATTTGCTTCCAAAAATTTTGAAATGTTTTACCGATGGAGTCTCACCATACCAGAGCTCATGAGGAGTTTGAGTGTTGTTCACCCAAATATTTGTCTTGTTGAGAATAACAACTGTAGCAAATGCAGCTTCACCCCAGAAGGTTGCGGGAGTTCCAGACTCATCAAGCATAGCACGAGCCACTTGTTGAACCATTATGTTCATCCTTTCTACCACTCCATTTTGCTGAGGAGTCCTAGCTGTAGAGAATTCCCTTCTTATTCCATGTTCTTCACAAAAGTCAAAAAATTCATTCGAGGTAAACTCCCCACCTTTATTAGACCCAAGGCATTTGATTTTGTGATCTAATTCGTTCTCCACCAAGGCTTTGAATGATTTGAACTTTTCAAAGGCTTCATCTTTGTGCTTCATAAGTCCTATCCAACACATCCTGGAAAAGTCATCAATGAATAATATGAAATATTCTTCTCCTCGAGGTGACCTTTTCCTAGATGGGCCACATACATCAGTATCGACAAGTTCAAGTGGCCTGCTAGCTGATCTTTCCTTCTCAGGGAAGTTAGTTCTAGTTTTCTTACCAAACTAACATGATTTGCAAATTGTATTGTCTAGAATTCTGATGTCTGGAAGACCACGAACTGCTTGGTATTTACATGCTTTCCTTATCTGTGAGAAGCTAAGATGCCCCAATCTTCTGTGCCATAACCAGTGTTCATCGTTCTTGCTTAGATAGCATTGATGTTGTCCTTATTTGAATATGTATAAATTATTTGGAGTCCTTATGTCTTTGATCACTGTTTTTCCTGTATCAAGATCACGAACACTACATCCATTTGATCGAAATATTACCTCCATTGCTTGATCACACATCTGACTGACACTCAACAAATTATGCTTTAACCCATCAACATACATAACATTTCTAGCTTTGACCTTTTCTTTCAACTGAACAAAACCTTTACCTTTTATGAGCACAGGGGTTTCATTTCCAAAAGAGACCTTCTTCTCCTTCTCTAAGGCACTATATGACTGGAGTTTTTCCTTATCACCTGTCATGTGTCTTGAACATCCACTATCAATGTACCATTGATTTTCTTGCCCTTCTGCATATAAAGCTATACCACATCTCTCTAGTTGTGGTTCCTTCATTCTCCATGTTTTGACACTTGAGGCTTGCTCGTTCTGAGTTGTCTACCGAAACCTGCTCCTGCATTCAGAATCTTCATGACCAAAGTTGTTACAAATAGAGCATTCTATTTCATTTTCAAGAGCAGAAAAGTTATTGTAGGTTCTGATCCCAATCATGCTACTTTGTTTTTGAGCTTCTCTAGTCATGCTTGTCTTATAGGCAGCACACTGAGCTGCTTTATGACCAAAGTTATGACAAGAAAAACATTGGCCATTGAATAAAATCCTGCAGTAATCAAATCTATCAACCAGCCGATTGTAGTTTCTACTCACATCCATTCTTGAGGAAAATTGGGAAGATTTTACCTGTGGTTTGTTGTAGCTTATGTTCATCCTTAAGGTGGATAGCCCCTAATTTACCTAGTAGTCTTTGTTCATTCTTGAGGTAAATTGTCCCTGATTTACTTGGTGATTTTTATTTGACCTTTGCTCACTCCTCCTTGCTTCATCAAGATAACTTTTGGAGGTGGATGGTTGTTGTGCTTGAGATGCTTCTTCATTATACCCTAGACCTGTCTTGATTTGTGGAGAGAGCTGTACATTGATAATCTCATCTAGAGTTTCTGATCCTTTAACAAATCTAAGATTAAGTGCTTTTGTTTTCTCAATCTCTTTTCTAAGACCAACAATTTCACATTCTAACTTTTCATGAAGTTTTTCCTTTTCAGCAAGTTGGAATTGAAGAGTATCAATGATCACATTCTTCTCTTTTAAACATATTTTGAGTCTAGAAATTTCTTCATAAAGACCTTCTTCATCTATAGCATCCATAAAATCATAATCTTTAAAAGCCATTAAGAGTCTATAATTGTTACCTTGTTTATCTTCGTCATTATTTGAAAATCCATCACTGTCTTCATGAGTGTAATAACTTTTCTTATTTACATTCTATTTCTTGTTCCATCTGACAGGTTCCTTACCTTTATCAAGCTTGTCTTTATGTGGAAACCTTGTAGCATAGTGACCGACTCTTCCACAAGCAAAGCATTTGAAAGGTAACTTACCTTTGAATCTTCCAGCACCCCGTTGAAGGTTCTTGACAAAATTTGATTCTTCGTCTTCTTATGATAGATGTCCTAACTCATAGTAATCTCCTTTGCTTGAAGCCTTGAAAGCAACTTCTCTTCTGTCTAATGGTCCTCCTTTCCTCATTTCGTAAGCGGTCAGAATTCCATGTAGCTGTGACATAGTGAGGTTTCGTAGATTCTCTTTTTCTTCTATAGCAAAAACTTTAGATTCAAATTTAGGGGACAATGATCTTAGAAATTTAGGGGAAAACCTCTTTTACTTCTTCACCCAAGTTTTTCATACAATTAACAATCTCATCTACATGAAGGAAATAGTTAGCCACACTTTCATCATTGTGCATTCTGAGATTTTCATACTAAATTCTGAGGGCTTGAAGCTTTTCTCATTTTACCTGTTCATCTCCTTCATAGCTCAAACAATCTTGTCCCATATTTCTTTTGCGGATTTATACTACATAACCTTGATGAATTCTGATTGAGATAGACATCCTAATAGAGCATTAAGAGCCTTTGCATTTGTTTCATATTGCTTCTTACCAGCTGGATCTGTAGGTGTTGATGACGGAATGGTGTACCCTGTATCTATGATATCCGAGACTTCTGTACCAAGAGATTGAAGATAGGAAGTGAATCTTACCTTCCAATATACGAAGTTTGTCCCATCAAAAATTGGTGGCCTGATCGATGCTTCCCTCTCGTAGTTGCTCATGATGATAGATCTTCCTTCAAGTGATCAATCTTCTTCTGAAGGACCTTCTCTGATACCAATTGTTGGAAATAATACTGAGAGGGGGTGGTGAATCAATATTATCAAATTCTTTTCAATATTCCTTCTAGATTTATAATTTAATTTATTCTTCAGATATTGACCATTAATTTGAATGTCAGTACCATATAATAATGAACAGGAAAAAGAAAAAACAGACAGTCACACCAAAGAACACCAGATATAAGGTGGAAACCCAATGTGGGTGAAAACCACCTGTTGCAATGTGTCTCTATCTTCATTCAATTAGAAACTTATTTTACAATGATTCTGTACTAGTGTAGTCCTTTACCAGTATGCAGGCTGCTACCTGCAGAGAGCTACAACCCTCTCTCATTTTCCAGCTTCTCTTGGAAGGGAGCTACAACCCCCTTAGCTCTTGTACTAGCCAAGTTACTAGTACGTAGGTGCAAACCTACTTCTTTTCTTCCAAGGACCACGTTTCATTAATTTTCAGACTAGATCCATGAACATCAAATAATCATCAAGTACATGTGAATCAACCAATCTCCTTTTACTATCAACTAATGAATCACCCAATAACCTCTCAGAATGCAGTAACCAGAAAAGCAATACCAGTAATCTAAACCCAGAAATCTGCAGCAATAGACAAAAGGCAACCAAAAATTATTTCAAGAATAATCTGCAACTTCACCAATAGAACTTGCCAATATCCGCAGTTCTTCTGTGTCTAGACTGCGCAGCTCCGCACCTGCACTGTCTACTCGATAGTGCACCTCCGCACTTGATCAGTCTATTGTGTTGTGTACCTCTGCACCTGCGCCTTCTGCTGCTCTGCGTACCTTCACACCTGATCCGTCTACTGCGCTGCATACCTCCAAACCTACGCCTTCTGCTGCGCTATGTACCCCCGCACCTGCGCTATGGATCACCTATGGACCTCTGAATAGAGCCAAATTATTTGTCCTCCACTGTGCCACAGACTGTCAGATCCACAGATCTAATCCTGCACCAAAGAGATTACGACCTTTCAATAGATCCGCCTTGCAATTTAAAGTTTTCACCTTGATTTAGATCTAGCTTTTCAAACCGATCACCCAAAATTGCAGATCTTAAGATTCAATTTTCACAAGTATCTAGCCAAATGATCTTCTTTCATTTTTATAGGCAAGTCCTTACTCAAACCATGGATCAAAGCCATAGAAAACCAATACAAGGGACCCAAAACCGGGGTTCAATAATTTAGATGCTATACCATGGACCAAAACCATAGGATCATGTACTTCGAACTAAATACCATGGATCAATCATAAAAATTCCCACGTGCACGCGCTTCTCTGCATTGAAGTGAGTGAATTTTACGCCCACACCTTTTGTTCGGAGTACCTACGGGTAGGTCTGCACTTCTTGTTCGGGGCAGTTGCGGGTCCATAGCTTTTGTTAAGCGCACCTGCGGGTATCTCATTTTCTATCATTTTGAGAGCCTGAACAGTGATTTGCCACTTGAGTGAGTTGCCATCAAGGAAAACACCTGTGCCATAGCACCAAACCTGAATCAAAATGCCAACAATTACCTCAATTTCTTTTAGAGCCGAGTCCTTGATGGATGGTGTTTCAATCACAAGATCATGAATCTTGGGTTGTTGTCTTAAGGGGGGTCCTATTGTGATAACATTTTGGGTATCACTTTGACCTTTGATCTGTTGATAAAACTGTTCCCATTCTTTGATCAATATCAGATCAATGTGCACATCTGTGTCCAATTGTTCACTTGCCTTGTCACTTGTCTCGGCTACACCAAAAGTTTTTTTTATATCCTGCTCTGTTATTTGTTCTGTTTGCTGAATGACTAGTGCAATAATCGATAAGTCCAGTGGTACTATCTAAAGCCTTTGCATCCTTTATTGGATGAATTAGTCCATTTTTGTCTATTCCAGCTTGATTTTTTCCATGTGGCTCACTTGTGTGAATGTCTCTACTGATGTAAGTAAGTCATCGAATTCATCTTTCTCATGGACGAATTGTTTAACCTTTACCTAAGTAGTAAAATTAAAACCAACTTTATTCGGGTCATATTGTCTTTTGGGAATAACAGCTAGTTTCAAACCCTTTTTTTTGTTGGCTTCAATTTGGCCATGTTTATAGTCACGCAATGAATTGATGCTGCATTGAAGAGGAAAGGCAGGCCATAACTATTTCTTTCCATCTTCAAGATTTTTCGTAAGCTCTTTTTCAATTGTCCCATAAGATATTTCCCTAGCCAATAGTTTATCTGGGACATATAGAGGAAGGACATGTGGGTCGGTAATGCTACTAAAAACCCTAATGTATGTGAATAGTTCATCCCCAAACCAACTACCAATTGAAGTTCAATCAATACTGGCCTTCTTGGACAACCGAGGAGCTGGTCTATTAAAAATAGCCTGATGAATGGGTAGGATGAAGCCATGACAAATTTTGTAGAGATGCTTCTTATTTTGTTTCTTCCATAGGAATTTATGGTAAACATGGATAGGGTTTGGGTCCTAGATAATCCACTTCCATCCCATTATGGGAAATTCGGAATTGAAACAAATGGTATCGACAATGTAGGCAGTGATATAAAATGGGGAAACACCTCGGGTGGTAACAAACCTATTTTTCCTATTATCAAGTATTTGAATGGCCATTTTTTCTGATATGATATTAGCCCAATCCATTACAAAAGACTTCAATGCTACTTCTATTAATGGAACCATTTCAATGGAACACTTAGAAGAATTGTAGCTTCCAAATAGTCTACACATCATTGTGGAAGCATGACAATATGGAGACACTAGGGAGTCCACAAAATACATATCGGATGATTCATGCTTATGTTTGTTAGAGAAGTGCCTCCATTGCCTGATGGGGTTAGACTCTATTCGATTTTCCTTCAAGAAAGTTTCAAGGAATGCCTTATTGTATTACTTCTAAGGCTCTACCAAATGATGCATTTTCTTCAAGTCTTAAGGTTTGAAGGATCTAAACATTCTTCCGTCAGCTGTGAAGAGCGTCCTATATGTTATATTGATGCTTTCAATTACCCATTTTACCATGTCATTATATGGCAAAATCTTTGGGAAGGCCACTATTTGATGAAGAAAAGAGTCAGCTAAATCACCAAGGGTGTTTTTAGACTCTACAAGTCCATCAGTTGTTGCATGTCCTTCAGTTACCTTTGGCTCTTCCATTTCAAACATATCATATATACCTTCCCATGAGATTTTCCCACAATCTTGACATGTGCTATCTGAGATCAAAATAATTTTTTCCTGTCCTTCTGCCACTGTAGGAGGAGCTTTTGTCTTTCGAGCTTTCTTTGACATTTTAGCTAGCTGCATACTTCTAGATTAAAACTAAAAAAAATGAAACAAAGAACAGTGATAGACTAAAACTTTTAGAGAAGCTAATGCTTGTAAAATAGTGTTGAAATAAGTACAGACAAAAATCGAGGCAGGAGCATTTGATGTGAAATATTTTGTATTATAAGTTGATATTAACACGAAGGATGAAATCTTGAAGGACCACAGTCATAACTATTTTTTAATGTTTTGTGGTAACCAATGACGTGAAACTTTAATGCTCACTGAATAGATCGCATCACAGATTTCCAAAGGTCTTATTAAAATGTGTACCATAAACTTTCCGGTTTTGCGATGATCAATTTCAACATATTATTTTAATATGTAAAGAGCAATTTCATATCGTAAGTCGGGAGTTATAGGTGCCATGTTCCAAGAGTCTTTCGAATTTTCCGTGATTGCGATAAGTGATGACTTGGCATATAGAGTTGGGTAATTCCTCCTTAAACTCGCGTGAATCAAGTTTTCCCTTTATTATTATTGAACCAATTTATTATATTTTAACATCGCATCATGTGCTCCTGAGGTAAGTATCACTTGTTTCTGTTGGGATTTCTATATGTGATCTATGTACATTGCATCGCAAGTTTTCGGGGCTAGCTTCCTTTGGTTTCAGTGATATGCGAAATGCAAGAATCATATTGCAATGCAAAGTTTCAATGGACCACTAAAACATATTCTTTGGAATCTATGATATGTGATATGTGATAGTTTTATCGCATAGCATGTTTATCAATGGATTGTTATGAGAAGCTCTACGATTGAGACTTTCACATCGCAACACGATTTTTTAGATTGAATGTCCCTTAGGCTTAAGTGAATGTGACTTGTGATGTGTGATTTTTTAGAGGGTTTTTTGAAGCTTTTTTATTTAAAGAGCAAGAAAAAAATAAATCTATTTCTATGTATAGATTTTATTGCTTTTCAAAAACTAAAGGGGCCCTATTTCCTATTTAGCATCTTTGAATAAGATTAAGAAAAAATTGAAATGGGGGGGTTATTGTATAGGACAACAGGAGGTTGAGGAAGAAAGAGAGGAAAGCAACCTTAAAGCAAATCCACCCTTCCCTGAAAGATTAGCCCAACCACTCTAGCCTACCCCAGAAGAAATTGAACTTCTGGGAGAGTTGAAGAATGTATGTGTAAAGATCCTCCTTCTCCAGGCAATCAAAGATGTTCCTATCTACAATAAGTTGATTAAGGAGAAGTGCTTCAAGCATCTAGGAAGAAGAGAAAGGGATGCCCCTACCGTTAATGTCATTGGGAAGTTATTTGACTTAATGTTGGGGAAGGTAATATGTCCAAAATATTTAGACCCTGGAAGCCTTGTAGTAAATGTGCACATCAATGGCACCATTATCCCACACACTTTGATTGATCTTGGGGTTGCCATTAATTTGATGACCAAGGAAACCATGCTAAAGCTTAACCTCCAAGGGTCATTAAGGAAGACCATAATAGTTCCGCAACTTGTAGACTGTTCCACAGCCACCCCTGAGGGAATTGTGGAGGATGTGATGGTCTCCATTGACTCTTGGGAGTACCATGTAGATTTCCTAGATCTCTAGCCTAAGGCTAAGTTTACTGGTTACCCTCTCATCCTTGGGAGGCCATGGTTGGCCACAACTGATGCCTACACTAGCTGCAGAGCTGGGAATATGACCATCAAGAATGGGCATATGTCTAAACAGTTAGTCTTATACCCTCCTACTCAACCCTCCATAGAATATGATTTACCTTTATGGTTGGAAGAGGAGGAAGAAGATGATCTTTTTTCTGCCCAACTTTATGCTTTGGAAGCAATAATAGGAGGAGGACAACAAGAGGAGGATGACTTAATTGAACACCTTCTCCAAAGTCCAACTCCTATTTCATTACCATTAGAATAAGAAGTAAAGGAAACATTGAAAAATCATCAAATTGATTTATTTTTGGCCAATTCCAACCCACTCTGAGTGAAAATGATAGAATTTTGCCCAGAGAAAACTTTGAAAATCAACCCATCTTTGTCTTCTCTTGAAGAGGAAGAGCTATGCAATATGTTGAAAGAAAACCTAGAAGCCTTTGCTTGGAGCTACAAGGAAATGAATGGAGTACACCCCTCAGTGTGTACTCACCACGTATACATCAAGGAAGGTTGCAAGCTAGTTAGGCAACCACAAAGGAGAATGAATCTAGCCCTTAAAGACATAGTCAAAGAAGAACTACAAAAATTGTTAGATGCAGGGTTCATTTACTCTATCTCTAAGAGTGAGTGGGCCTCTCCTTTAGTGTTAGTTCCCAAGAAGAATAGTAAGTGGAGGATTTGTGTCGATTATAGGGAGTTGAACAAAGCCACAAAGAAGGATCATTTTCCCCTACCCTTCATTGACCATGTGTTAGATGGCTTGGAAAGGAAGAAGTTATTTTCTTTCTTAGATGGATTTAGTGGGTACAACCAAATCCAAATATGCTTAGAAGACCAGGATAAAACTGCATTCACCTATTCTTAGGGTAATTTTGCCTATAGGGTCATTCCTTTTGGCTTATGAAATGCTCTTGCCACTTTCCAGAGAGTAGTCTTGAGCATTTTTGCTGAATTAGTACATGATGTTGTAGAGATCTATATGGATGATTTTACACCTTATGGCTCTGATTTTCAAGAATCCCTAACTAACCTAGGCAAAGTATTATGCAAATGCATTGAAATGTACCTATCTCTCAGTCTAGAAAAATTTGAATTCATAATGACTGAAGGGACTGTGCTAGGTCATTCCATATCTCAGCAAGGACTGCAGGTGGAACCAAACAAAATAACCATCATCCAAAGGGTCCCACCTCCACAAATGCATAGAGATGTCAGGAGTTTCTTAGGGTTAGCTAGATACTACAGAAGGTTTATAAAGGACTTCAACAATTTTGCATCTCCTTTATTTGGGTTGTTGGCTAAAGATTCTGAATTTATATGGTCAAAGAGATGTCAAGAGGCCTTAGACATTCTAAAGGGGAAGTTAACCACTGCGCCAATTCTCAGAGGCCCAAAATGGGCCCTCCCTTTTCATATTCATGTTGATGCCTCATAGAAAGCCATAGGAGCAGTCTTAGGCTAGGTAGAGGAGAAATTGCCCTACGCCATCTATTTTACCAGTAAAAACCTATCAAAGGCTGAGTTAAGTTATACTGTTACATAAAAATAAATCCTAGCTATTGTGCATTCATTGAACAAATTTAGGCATTACATTATAGGCTATCAGACATTTGTGCATACTGATCATGCTACAATTAAATATTTAATGAACAAACCAGATGTAAATGCTAGAACCATAAGATGGTTAATTTTATTACAAAATTTTGATCTAACGATTATCGATAAGCCTAGTAAGGAGAATGTTGTTGCTGACTTTCTATCTAGGATGAATTTTCCTGTAGGTGAAGAAGGAATGGTGGATGATCAGTTACTAGACACGAGCATTTGTTTGCTATTTCAGTGCTCTCCCCATGGTTTTCTGATATAGAAAACTATTTGGTATTAACACAATTCTGACCAAACCTCCCCTCCAGAGAAAGAGCAAGATAATCAAGAAAAGTGCCCCCTTCACCTAGATTGGGGGCAATCTGCTCAAACTTGGCTCAAATCAAATCTTGAGAAGGTGTGTCAGGCAAAAGGAAGTTTTTGACATCCTTCCCATACACCCTATGAGATGGTCTATGGGAAAAAGGCTTTGTTGTCCATTGAATTTGAATATAATACATTGAGGATGGCATCCCAACTAGATTTGGATCTCAGTCATGAACAAAAAGAAAGACTGTTGCATTTAAATGGCTTGGATGAATTTAGAATGCAGGCCCTCCTCCATACAAAGATATTTCAGGTTTAGAGGAAAATATGGAATGACAAGCATATTAAGGAGAAGCAATTTCAGGAAGGAGACTGAGCATTGTTATATGACTCCAGGTATAAATATTTCAAGGGAAAGCCAAGGACAAGATGGTTTGGACCTTATGTGGTGGAAAGATGCCATGACAATGGTTCAGTGCAGATCAAAACTATAGATGAAGAAGCCATTCCATTACTAGTTAATCGACATAGATTGAAAATGTACAAGAGGCCTTTATCTAAACAAGAGTTCATTGAAAATATCAATAAGATAGTGATGATGGTGCAGCAATTTTCAGTTCCTCCCTCATCAAGACACTGAAAAGGAAAGGAAACATAATAAGGATTCAAGCAAAAACCTCTATGAGGTGCCTGAGTCCCATTTTGGATTGAAAACCTCCATGAGGCGGCCCAAGGATGAGAAAAATGGAGAACAAAATAAAATCCCTGGTTGAAGACCTTATTTGAGGCACCTAGGGCAAATATCTAGGGTGAAAACCTCTCTAAGGAAACCTAGGTGTTTAATATATCTATATCTATATCTATCTATCTATCTATCTATATATTTATATATATATATATATATATATATAATATTATATATATATAAATATATATATACTATATATATATATATATATATGTATTATATAGTTTTTAACCCCGATAGAGATTACCGCACACGAAATCCTAAAAAATAGAAAATTAACAGTAGCATAACAATGAACACATATACATGAGATTTCCCCTAATCCCAAACCAGGACTACTGGCTGATTTTTTTATTATATTCCTTTCAATGTATAATACATATTTATCATGCCAAAGCATCTAATACATGACTGAAAACCATAGGTTTCGCCCACCTAATATAGATCCAATTTTTTCTCTAGGTGTACCTACCTCTTAATGGTACCCACCCCCTTAAACCCCCCAGACAGGGCGGCTGCCCCCCCTCCAACCCTCGGTCACTATGTAGTTAGTCGTGGAAGAATATAATACAACCCCAATATATATATATATATATATATATACAGAGAGAGAGAGAGAGAGTCCTACCTCACATATGTTCATCTCCTCCACTCCTTCCCATGCATCCCTCCATAAATTCCATTGTTTTTCACTTCATTGCTCAAATTCAGGTGAAAATTGTGTTTTCTACAGGATCCCCTAACTGGTAGATTGGTTAGATCCCAAAAGTTCATTCTAGACATAATCTAACTCCTCACCTCATCCATTACCATCATACTTGCATCCACACACACTCCTACTCCCTTAGTCCATTCAGTAGCATCATATCTGTAGTTAAGAAACCATTGGCAGACAACAGAGGAGGAAGAAGAATGACCATCAGTAGCACCTCTGATCTTTGACAACTGTAGCGTGTCATTAATGCCATAGGTAAGTATCCTACTCACTCACTCATATGCATCATTTGATCAAAAATTGTAAAGGTTAAGAGGTAGTTGGTTTCTAAGTAAAAAGGTGGACAGTTTCCTCTAGAAAGCTCAGGAAACTTTTTTTTTTCTCAAAGCATTTTCTTATTTCCACCTAAGGCCTCAAAAGCAAGATGCTCACCAAGTATATCTCATGTGAGGGTAGATACGGTGTCGTTTATGGCTACCATTTTAGAGAGCTTGAAGAATTAATATTTGGGGTAGAAACACCAGTTCGACTCAACATACCCTATTTTCTAATGCAATCACTCATGGACTCTAGCAGCAAAGAAAATACAGGAAATTCCCAATAGTTAGTTCACCATGGTTTGACCAAAATCCTCATTGAGGATTCCCTCCAACCTCAATATCCCTATAACATGGTCAACATTTAGAGACTTACTAGTAGAGGATAACATCAAAACCCTCATCTATGATGTTAGTCCTTATGTCAGTAAGGAGGAGGCAAAATAGGAAGAAGAAGATACAGAGATAGATGGGGATAAGAGGATGAAGAAGGAAGTAATACAGAGGATGATGCTGAAACAGAAGAGAAGGAAGGCATTGAAATAGAGGAAGAGATGAAGCAAGAAATTGATAGAGACGAGAAAGAAAAAAACAAAGAGGAAGAAGGCATTGAAACACAAGGGGAAGAACAAAAGGAGGAGTCACCTAGGGTGTCTAATGTGCATGTAATGTAGGAATAAAGAATAAAAGCAAGGAAAATGCAAGGATAAAAGATAAAGCAAGGAACTATGGTAAAGACCTTGGTAAAAACTCGAATGGGACAAGGGAGAGGAATTATAGGAGGTAAATCCTCCTCATTTAATGCCCCTCCATTAGCTGAAAGTACAAACAACCCCCTTCTAGAAGGCAGCCAAGAATGTGAAGGTGCAAACAACAAAATCAGGTGTACTAGAAGGGAACCAAGCAAGTGAAAGTACAAGTTTATTCTAAGTTCAGAGCCAAGCCTCCCTACTAGAAGGCAGTCGAGCTAGTGAAGGGGAAAGCAGAAGTTTATCATTGAATTGGGAGCCGTGCCTCCCTAATTTTGAAGGAAGTCATTGGAGACTTCAGATGTATAAGTAGAGAGGCTTCGAACCTCAGTTCTTTTAGTTACTAGGAGTTACCAGGAGTTACCATGAGTTAGCAAGAATTTAGACTTCTCACTATAGAACTCTATGTTTTCAATCTACAAGTCTTGTAACAATTTTTTATTTATAATGAAGATGAGTTTCGTTTTGAGCCAGCATTGAGTTAACTTAGAGGGCTGAAGCTCTTGGGTTAGGTCTTGACCCTAGCAGCCAAAGCTCCTCTTTATTGTATTGTTAAGTAGCATGGCTTCCTGTTTTCTATTCATATGCTTAAGTAGTTCATTTCCATTACAACAATAGCATAGATTCATGGTTTTATTGCGCATTTACTTCAATAGTTCATTTCCATTACAGAGGTTTATTGTTTAACTGCTTATTTGTTTAAGTTGTTGCAGTCTCATTACAATAGTGTAGAGTGGATTAGTTGTGTTTCAATGCTTCATTTATGCTTTCATTCAATTAGCAGGTTAGTAAAGAAAATATTCACAAGGTTTCCCACAGGTGTGTCAGCCTCACCTCCTCCCTCTGGGACCATGATGTGAGGAAGAAACCCTGCAGCAACCCTAAAAACACAGGGTTTTGGTTTTCACATGGAGTTTGTTGTTTAATGCATTCATTGGGTTCATTACATTGTTACTTTGTTCCTTTCATGATCATCTACTCCTTCACTCTCTTCCTATCATTTGATCTCCCTCATATCCCTTTCATTCTCCCTCAACATGAAATACTTAGGCGAAAGAAGTTAATTCACATCGTAATCGGTTTTTACCTATAGATTGCCTTACACAGCAAAACCCAGCCAATCACCACCTAATTCATTTTCAACGTTGACGTTATGCACTTTAAATCCCCACCGTCGATTTTCCTTGTCTGATCCGACGGCTATCGCACACACACTTGATCAAATCTCAACAGTTGATCTGCCTTGGCAGATCCGATGGCTATCATATGATATCATGTGGATTTCTATTTGATCGTTATCCACCTGAGGGCACACGATAAGAGTGGTTTCCCCGTGCTACGTGTTTCCAGGGGAGGCTAATCACGTAAAATTTTAGAAAACTACTTACAGCTTTGAGGGTGTGTGATAAATAGCTTACCACCCTCTAAACCCACTCTGTCATTTCTGAACATTTTTTTCTCTGGCTTTAATCTCCACCATTGATTTGTCTCTTGATCCGATGACTTTCACTTCACCCGATCGCCAATGAGCTTGGTCGATGTCCACCATTGATCAGCCCCCTGGATCCAACAGTTGTCACGCAATCTCACATGGACACTTGCACGACCATTATTTGGCTGAGAGCACATGAGAAAAGTGATTTTATAGTGCTACATGTTGCTCGGTAAGCCTAATTGTGTGAAATCTCAAAGTACAACTTATGGTTTTGAGTGCATGTGAAATACAACTTACCACCTCTGTAAACCTGCTACCATTTCTGCATGTTTCTTTTGCTTGCGATCTAATCTCGACCGTCCATTTGCTAATTAATCTTATCCGTCCATCTCTTGACTTAGCCCCCATGATATAATCTCAACGGTCCATCTCTTGTTAACCTTGTTCGTTCATCTATTCACTCAATCGCCGCGACATAATGTCCATCGTTCATCCTGTTAGTTAACCCTATTCACTCATCTATCTACATACCGTCCTGCGATATGATCTCGGCCATTCGTTTACCTTTCACCTGCCTGATCCAATGGCTCTTATGCACTGTTGCTGATTACATCCTCTTTTGACCAATTTTGATCTTCGATTGCTCTTCTGCTTAAGCACAGACTTAGCATAGTTTCCTTTGCTTACGCCTTAGCCTAGTTTTTTATGCTTTTACTTGTTTAACTTAGAGAATTAGAATTATATTAGTGATTGATCTAGTAATTCTGCTTAGCATAGTTTTTTAATTGGTTAGCTATGGTCTGGTGTGAGTTTAGCATTACATGATTATTTTCTTCATTATTGTAGTAGAGTAGCTCTCCCTTAGAATATATTTTCTCTTCTTCCATCGAAATAAAGTTTCTTCTGACCCTATAGAAGTCTGGCTTAGAAACCCTAGGGCCTCTTGCGAGATGAGTAGTGATAACAGGCAGTACCTTCACTTCTACTTGTGCATATATCAATATCACCTCCAAGTTTGTACGAACCCAGAGTTGATAAGTAAAGCTGGTAGCCCTTGGAGTTGCAGCATCGATGCTGCAATAGCTAGGCTCATTAAGATCTACAATGTCTGGTTGATGAGTTTTGATAACATCGAGGTTGTGACGTGCATGCCACAAATATAGGGGAAGCGACACTTGGTGGGAGGTTTCTGAATTTCTCCTTGCATGTAACCTCCAACTGTTAAACATAGATCCCTGAAACAAGGGATGCCTTTGCATGCTGCCTTGGAAGAAGTAACCCATGCATGCAAGTATATTTTTCTCAATCCTGGAGGTAACCAGTCAACTCAGCTGTGCATGAAAGAGACTGATCGACTGCTTGAAGGAAATGTGGATTTCTGGCTAGGAGTTGGGCTGACTGCCCAGGAGATTTGTGTAATTTCTGGGTAGAGCAACGGACTTCTGCATAGATTTGCACAAGTCCATGGTTGAACAACTTGCTGCTAGGAAAATTTGTGCAAATACTGCTGGGAGGGTTGGCTGGCTGGATTGTGCAATGCTGGAGCCCAACAGGTTGTCAAAGAGGATTGTGCAATTTCTAGGCTGAAGGCTAGTTTCCCTCCTGAAATGTGCAATTTTCAAGGGGAAGCTACTCAGTTTGTAGCTAGACCAAGTCCGGGTGAGAAGCTTGTGAGGGGAATGGATCAATTGTGATCGATAGGCTGCATTTGTGTGAGGATAACATTGAAGCTTGAGTACTTTATGAAGCAAGAGAAAGTGTTGTGTAAGGTTGGAAGGGAGGCTCCAAAACAAGGCTAAGGAAAAATTTTGGATGGTGGTTGTGGCTGCCACAACAAGCTTCTTGGTGATTCTTAGATAAGTTTCATAGCCCTATGTTCAGGTATGCATTCATGACCTATGAATTACATGTTTTCCTTATGTTTGACGAAATCACTATCATAGTTTGTCTTGGTTAGGTCAATTCCTTGATCAAGTTTAGTATGAATGGTTTTTTCCTAATGTTATTTATCACTATGGAAATTTTCATTGAGTTTCGGGCAATGGTCTGGTGACAAGCCTTGAAAAGGTGGCACTAAAATCAAAACCACATGCTCAGAACTGGTAGTTTTGGGCTATTATCACAACCTTATAAGGATTATGCATGAAACTGGGACATATAACCACATGGAGGCCTTGTGATACTTGTGGTTGTGGGCCTATATCACTAAAAAGTCAATCTAACTCAGGGTTTGGGCACTAGGAGTGGTTGTTTTTCCTATGAGTGTCTTTTGAAGCTTGTAAGATGTCAGTTTGTGGTTGGTTAATTCCAGTTGTCAACCCCACTTCCTTAATTGGAACTAGCAGGTTGGGTCATGTCATAGTAGCTCTTCATCTCATTCTTACCCTGGTGGGCCAGTTGATTTGGGCAAATATGGGAATGGGTGGGTTACATAATCTTATTATAAAGTGGGTTTGGGCCCTCCTTACAATTTTTTTCTATGGAATATATGAAAGGAGAGGAACAATCACATATTTAATAACCTATCATCAAAAGGGGAGGTAATCTAGGAAAAATCATAGTAGAGTGTTTGTGAAATAGTACTACTCCACCCTTGGTTATTGTTAGAATGGAGTTAAAGGTTTGGATACCACAATTTTCCATCATGTCTAGTTCTTTATGCCTCCTTCTACTGATCCTTTTCCTCTAAGAAGTCTATATTCTATTCCTATGACGTCTTGGAGACCTCTTCCCCTTGGATTCCTTAAACTTAATTTTGATAGGGCATATAAAGGCAATCTACATTCTATTGGTCTTATAGGAATATTTTATGACAACTATGGGAAACATTGAAACCAATGTTTTTATTCACTGATAGCGTGGGACATCAAGTAATAATGTAGCCAAATTTGTAGCTTTAGAAAATAACCTTGTTATCACATCATCACAAGGATTCTTCAAGCCAATATTGGAGGGTGATTCTCAGTTCGTCATCTCAAGTGTAAAGAAATTGATATGTGGAGCTTATCCATAAGACAATTGTCATAGCTGGAGATTGGAAAAAAATATCATACATATTAACCATCTAATATATATAATTCTAGTAATTATTCCCTCACATTAGAAGAATAGGTAATAAGGATGTGAACATTCTATCCAACTTGGGATGTAATGGCATTGATCTTCATCTTTAGGAAATCTGAAATAGTCACTTATGGGAGGCTTGGAGATTGAGACTTATCGATCTAATAAAGAAATATCAAGAAACCCATTGGGTGGGATGGAACATGAAGAAATGGCTTGAATTGAGGAACAAATATGTAATAAATTAAATATTTCACCTCTAGTCAATCTAACCATTCCCGGAACCATTAATATTTCCATGTCTTCTTAATGGTGTCAATTAACTTATGTTTATTCTACTTCATTTAGAATTTACTAGTATTGTGGCATAATGTCTTAGATAATGAAGTCCTAGTCAATAGAATATTTTGTATGCATTTGGTTAGTATATTGACATTTGGAACAAAAGGAATTAAATTTGATGTTGGTATGGCTTCCAATCTAACAAAACATGGAAAAATGATTTGATATTACATAATCTATTATAAGATTAATAGAAATAAGCATATTTACAAAAAAGAAACCTTACTTTATTTTGTGCAACTCATTAATATAATAAACTACTTTGTTTTTCTATAGCTCATTAGTCTCATAAGTGACTTAATTTTTGTATGTTATTACAACTCACTAATATGATAAATTGCTATGTTCCCATATGCTATTGTAACTTACTAATTAATACAAATAACCTTGTTTCTCTACGTTGTTGATAAATCTAATAAGTAGTTTTGTTTCTTTTTGCAACTCATACAGATGAGTATGTGACTTACTTTGTTTCCTTATGATTTTATTTCACTATTCTAATTTCTATATTCATGCCATCATATTTAATATTAGATTGGATTTTGTATGTTGTAGTTTATCAACATTCATGTTAGAAAATTATATTATATTCTAGAGCAATGGAACACATAAAAATATTGCAAAAATATAAACATAGAAAACACATAAAACAAGAGAGACACAAATATATGTGGTTCACCCAATTTGGGCTACGTCCATGGAGAAACAGCTAGTCCTTCCTTTTATATTATCCAACAAAATGAAAGGATACAACCTATAGCAGATCCGTTGTAATTCCCTCTTCGTTCTCACACAATCTCCTCTCTCTTTCTCACTCAGAATACACATATACATAGCCGCAATACAATTCCCTCATATATAGCAAGTGGTTTCTTTCTAGGGAAAAAAACACTAAATTAAACATAACTTATACAATTAGATTTCCGCCTAATGAACAGCCCAGATTGACTACGATGTTACAACATTTTACAAGGAAATTTTACATCTATTTTTAGCTTTGGGGGCACTTCCCCCAATCCCCCACTGCAGGGGGGGAGGGCGGGCTCTAAATAATCATCTTCACCCCCCTTGGAGGTGTGCATAAATGGGGTGACGTTGCCGACACATTAGAAAATGGGGTCCAATGTAGCGATAACTTTGAATAAAGAAGATAATCAGGCTCCACACCCAACAATCTCCCACTTGGAGACTGATTATAGCAACTCCATCACTGCTTCATTTGCTGGACAATGACTCCACTTTGGACCTCGTTGTTTCTCATCTTCATTATCATACTTGAAGACCAATTGAAATTGAGTAGAATCTCAGTTTCTCCCTTGTTACAACTTTTGTTAACATATCTACAAGATTCTAATTAGTGTGTATCTTTTCTAACTTCAACTATCCATCTTCCAACAGTGATTGTATGAAATGGTACTTGAGCTATATATGTTTAGGCTTGGAATGAAATCCAGAGTTCTTTGCAAGATGTATGGCACTCTCGTTGTCACTGTATAACCTACCCAACTCCTGCTTCTTACCCAATTCATCCAAAAACCTTTGTAGCCAAATCCTTTCTTTACTAGCCTTTGTAGCATCAACATACTCCATTTCTGTTGTGAGAGTGCAACATCACTTTGCAGTTTTGGAACCCAACTAACATTTGTTCCACCTACAGAAAACACATACTCTGTGGTGCTCCTCTTATTATCTCTATCACCCACCATATCTGCATCAACATATCCCTGTAGAGCAATGCTTGAACCACCAAAGCATAATGCTTCATTTGTGGTAGCGCTCAAATACCTAAGAATCCACTTCACCATCATCCAATGTTCTTTTAATGAATTTTTCATGTACCTTCTTACAACTCCCACTGCATGTGCAATATCATGCCTTGTGCATACCATTGCATACATTAAGCTTCCAACTGTTGATGCATATGGAACCTTAGACATTTAAGCCATTTATTCTTAAGTCTTGGGACACACCTCATTACTTATTTTGAAATGGATAGCCAAAGGTATACTAATTGGTTTTGCATTCTGCATATTAAATCTTTTCAACATATTTTGTATGTACTCACTTTGAGATAATGTTAGTATTTGATTTCCTATCTCTATTTATTCTCATACCAAGGATTTGTTTTGCAGCACCCAAATCCTTCATTGCAAATGAGTTTGCCAATTTTCTTTTGAGCACATTTATTTCATGCATGTTAGAACCTACAACAAGCATGTCATCTACATACAATAAAAATATAATATAGCTACCATCATTTTTCCTTTTGAGATAAACAAAATGATGAGAGTGACATCTAGCAAACCTTGCTCAGACATAAACCTACCAAATTTTAGATACCATTGCCTTGGAGTCTGTCTTAAGACATACAAATTTTTCTTCAACCTGCACACTAGCTTCCCCTTCCCTTTTAGCTCATATCCTTGTGGTTGTTTCATATATATCTCTTCCACAAAATCCCCATGGAGAAAGGTTGTCTTTATATCTAACTGCTCAAGATGCAAATCTTCAGCTACTATTAGACTTAGAATAGTTCTAATTGAACTCATTTTAACAATAGGAGAAAATATCTCATCAAAGTCTATACCCTTTTTCTGTGCAAACCCCTTCACCAAAAGTACATCTTTATACCTTTTTCTACCTCCATCTTCTTCCTTCAACCTATAAACCCATTTATTCTGCCATGTTTTTTTACCTACAAGAAACTTGAGTAAGACCCAAGTCTAGTTATGTACTAAGGAGTCCATCTCTTCTTTCATCGTTTGCTCCCACTTCTTCGTAGTTTCTACTAGCATTGCTTCTTCATAACATTTTGGTTCACCAGAATCAGTCAACAATACATAATATAATGAAGGAGAGTATCATTTAGGGGGTCTACCTGTCCTAGTAGATCTTCTAACACCACTTCTAGGTGTTTGAGGTGCTTTTTTATGTTGTGGTTGTTGTTGTTCTAGTCATTGATCATTATGTTTTTCATGTACCTTCACTTTTTATGTGATCTCATCAAGAAATATGTATTCTTTGCTTTATTTTTCCTATTTCTTTTCTTGCATCTGATACTTATACAAAACTTTTCGTTGAATATGACATCTTTTCTCCTAATGGTTTTGTGTTTTTCATAATCATAAAAGCGATAACCAAAATCATTAACACCATATCCAATAAAGGTACACTTATTTGATTTTGCCTCAATCTTTGTTCTATTTTCTTTATTAATCTAGACAAAGGCTTCACAACCAACGATCTTTGAAAATGATTAGTTCACCTTTTTACCTGTCCATGCCTCGTCTACAATAACACCATCCGAGGAACTTGAAGGCCCTCTATTTATTAGATAAACAACAATATCTACAACATCTGCCCAAAGTTGTAAAGGCAATCCTCCATGCAATTACATGCACCTTCCATGCTTCATGATTGTCTTGTTCATCCTTTCTGACACACCATTTTCTTGTGATGTCCTAGAACTGTCTTCTCTCTGCGAATTCCATTCTTTGAATAGTACCTATCAAGCTCTTTGTTGCAATATTTGTATCCATTGTCTGATCTGAGACACTTCAACCTTTTTCTTGTCTCATTTTCAATCAAAGCTTTCCATTTCTTGAATGTATCAAATACATCAGATTTATTTAGAATACAATAAATCTAGGTTTTTCTGGTTACATCATCAATAAAAGTAACATAATAATGACAGCCACCGAGAGATGATACCTGAGCAAGTTCCCATACATCTATATGCACAAGCTCTAATTTTTTTCTCTTCTTTTCTTTCCCAACTCTGAGGAATATGACTCTCTTTTGTTTTCTATAAACACAATTCTCACAAAATTCCAAATCAACATGCTTCAAACCTAGCAACAAATTTTTGGAATGAAGAATCTGCATCCATTCTCACTCATGTTCTCGAGCCTATGATGTCAAAGTTTTGTATTTGTTCCTGTAGAGGTTAATGCATTAAAAAAATTATAAATACCATTGCATATATACAATGTACCAACATATTCTCCTTCTGCTATTACTAGGGCTCCTTCAGTAAACTTTTAGGTTTTATCTATAAAAGTAGTTACACAGCTTTCACCTCCCAACTACCTTGTTGAAATTATATTTTTCTTCAGATTTAGAACATGACTTACCTCTTTCAACAACCATTGATTTCCATTCTATTGTTTTATGAAAACTATATCCATTCACATGATTTTATAGGGTTTATCATCACCCAATTGAACTTGTCCAAAATTTCCTTGAACATAATCATGAAAATGTTTCCTATCAGGTGTGGCATGGAATGAAGCCCCTGAATCTACCACACAGGCATCAATAAAATTTTCTAATGAAAGAATCAAATAATCGTGCAACACATCACCTGTCACATTCGCTTTGTGATTGTTTTCTTGCTACACATCTCCTTCTTTTCCCTTTTGATATTTGCAGTCTTTCTTCAGGTGTCCTTTCTTCCCACATTTCTAGCACAATATCCATGATCTGGACTTGGATCTGCCTTTCCTTAACTTACTGCGATATACTGGGCTCTTTCCTCTTTCCATTTTTCTTCCCCTAGTATCTACAGTTAAATCATTACTTGATGTCTCACCAGAGATTTTCTGTCGCATTTCCTCGCTAAGGATTGCACCGACAACATCATCAAACTTCAAAGTACTAGATCTAGAGATAGAGTTACTAATGGCCATAACTAAAGCATTCCAACCTTTTGGAAATGAGCATAAATAATAGAGCCCTAACTTCATCATCAAAAGTTACCCCTATAGAACTTAACTGATTGGTAACTATAGTAAATTCATTTAAATGATCAGCAACAGATTGACCTTTTGACATCTTCATATTAAATAAACGCTTCATAAGAAATACCTTATTTGAGGATAAGCATTTTTCATATAGTTTGGGCAATGCTGACATTAAACCCTCTATTGTCATTTCCTTTGAAATATTAAAGGCTACCGATGCAGTTAGGCACAACCATATTGTTCCAAGTGCCTTCCTGTCAAGAATATCCCATTCTGTGTCTATCATACTCGTTGGATTATTTCTCTTCCTGCTCAATGGTAGGTACATATCTTTCTAATGCAGGTAATATTCCATCTACATCTTCCATAGCTAGTATTTTTGACAGTTAAATTTTTTGGCCCTAAACCTACCATCTTCTGCCATTTCTCCCACTTGAACCAAGAACCCTTCTCTCACGCAATTTTATCAGCCAAATAGACCTTTGGCTCTAATACCAGTTGTTAGAAAATTATATATTACAAATTAATGGAACATATAAAATATTTCAAAAATATAAACACATAAAACAAGAGAGACACAGATATACATGGTTCATCCAATTTGGGCTATGTCCACGGAGAAACAACTAGTCCTTCATTTTATATTATCCAGCAATATGAAGAGATACAACCTACAATAGATTTGTTTTAATTCCCTCTTCATCCTCACACAATCTCCTCTCTCTTTCTCACTCAGAATACACATCTACATAGTTTTAATACAATTCCCTTATATATTGCAAGGGGTTTCCTTCTAGGGAAAAAAACTCTAAATTAAAAATAACTTCTACCGTTAGATTTCCACCTAATGAATGAGACAGATTGACTAAAAACTTGAATGACCCTGATTGACTATGAATTATTCTTCTTATATAATCTTCAAGTGAAGAATTCCAAGACCAAGACCCTTGACCTATTAACTTCTCCAATACCAACTGATAAGGATTCCTTGAAGTAGTTCTTCTTCCTTGAGTCAAAGATAGTAAAACGTTTTCCTTGACCAAGAATCTTGGCTTCTCTTTAGATTTAATCCTATTAACATAGGCCTTTAATTCTTGGCCTCTTTAGAAAAACCTATTTGCAACATGTACAGGGGATAGACAAAGATTTGATCCCTGAATTCCTTCGCTTGGATAGTATTACGTTCTCCTGAAATTCAGCTTGATTTATGTTTTGTCATCTTCCGTGATTTGGTCTCCTAGGATAGCTATGAGAACTTGGCTTCTTGAGAAGCAGATGGTACTACTCTTCTTTGCATGTGTGGGGTGTATTAGCCCAAAATAGACTCAAAACACTTTGGCTTATTTTCCTCATTTCTTTTCTTGGATGAGAGGCTCCCTTCTCTCTTTTCATCGCACTTATTTATTGTATGTCAGATATTGATCAATGTCCTACAAGTTAGGTCGAATCCTCCTATATATAGTAATCTATCCATGTAGAATAAGCCAACTTATGCTTGATATTAGGCTGACATATCCCTATAGAATAATCTCTAGCTTATTTGGAATGCTGACATGAACCAATGCTTGTGACAAGATATTGGAGGGTTAATTACACAAACAAATTCTCTTTTTACAATGTGTAATATTCCCAAATGGGCCTTCAATATTGACTCACTAGACTTTATGACTTTATGAAAAAACCTAATAGCTCACAATGGGAGTTTCATCTATAAATAAAATTCATTGAGCATGAATCCTATGAATCAAGAATTACAAAATAATTTTATTTTTCTTCCTTACGTTAATTACATAAAATCATGATTACACATGCCATTATGAAGACTGAACCTAGTTACATATTTCAACACTCCCTATTAACTAGGGAGGTATTCATAATCCATACAAAGTACTTGGATATTCTCAATCTAAATAATTCTCATAAGAATAGTCAAATTGGTAACCGACTTTTTTAGCATCATATCGTCAAACATTGTCACATAGAAAGGCCTTGACTAACAAATCTATCTCTCCACAAGACCAGAGAAAAATGTAGGCAAGACCAAATTTATAGATAGCCTCATCATTTTCACTCCTCGAACATTCCCTACCTCAATACTCTCAAAGTATGTTCCACTAGGACTATTATTATCTTGAATTCCCATTCCTCAAAGAATATTGTTCCTTCATGACTCCTATTATCCTAGATGCCTTATCACATCCTCTATTAGGCCCCTATACTACTAGTGTAACCCTTATTGTTATTAGTACAACCCACTTATTATATTGATGTACCCACATAGTGCCCATATTGTTACTATTGTACCCCATATAAGCCCACTAATGTTACTATTGTGGCTTCATATTATTATTCTTAGGTCGGCTGGGATATATTGTGACTCCTTAGGCTCCTACATATATAAACGAGGTTTTGTCATTTGAATCATCCAAGAATTGTTCATTTATGTAATGTAAAGGAGGTTGCCCCCTCGAAGAGGCTGAATTCTAAGTTGTTGATC
>APFE030786944.1:7840-25845 GCA_000404065.3 Pinus taeda
ATATTTGATCACTGGAGGAAGGTTGGAAAGACTGACACTAACATTGGCTCCAATGGGGATGGTAGCTCCTTGGAGGTGGCAAGAACCTCAGACCTCTGGGAGAGCAGACCAGTGCTTTCAGCCATTGGGCAATGGAGTCAAAAACTCAAGCTGAAATGCATGACTGAAAACTGATGACTTGACAACACAAATTGACTCTCACTCAACTAAAAACTGACTCAATACTTAAACACAACTGACAAACTAGAAATGATGCTCAAAGTGGAGCTTATTCATCAAAACCTACTTTAACAGTTTCATTCATCACCTGATCAAGTGAAATGGAACAACCAATGTAACCATGTAAGCATCCTAGTTGCTGTTTGATTTCTTCCCATATGCTTTCTGATGCGCAGGAAAAGGAAAGAATCGAAAAGCAACTCCCATGGAAATTTGAACCCAAGCTGACTGCTGATAAACTTGCAAAGCGCAAATTGACTGTATGACTGCAAGAATACTACAAAAGGATCTTCACAAACATAGCTCTGGTCCAAGTAATATTCATAGCTAGATATCAAGACTTCCCTCACATCTGTGCTGTGTTTCTTTGGTGATTGTAGCAAGCTATCAAAAGGATCCTGAAATTCATGAAAAACCAAACTCCGTTGTTGATTACAAACAGAACAAAAATCTCCTTCATCAATCTCCTCATATGACTGCACACCTTGATGAGGGCTTTGTAATGAAAAATCTATTAAATAAGAGAATGAAGGTGACCTTTGAAGAGGATTATCATCAATATTCTTTTCCAGCACATGGTTAACTAATGAAGGAAAACTTTTACAGCAAACATCATCTAACACACGTGCAATAGGATCATCAAAAACTTGAGAAGACTGCTGCAACCCATTTTCTATTGGTTCGAATGTGATTACATAATTGCTTACATGCTGCTCATTCTTTACTGAAGATGTATTATGCAAATTTCCGTTCAAAAGATGAAATGATTCAAGAGGTCGCGCCCACCCAAGAGGTCGCGCTTTTTTGCAGGAGGATTTTGGAGGCCTTACCGGTGTCGGAATTGGGTGCAGGATAGCTCGTTGGAAAGGTCTTTGAGTCTACTTTCCAACCCCACTAAAATTTTTCAATTTGAAGTTCATTTTCCCTGTCAAAAATCAAATCTCTCAAGACTAGTCAAAAAGTGCCATATGAGGCTGCCTCAAGGAAGAGTGTTGTTGCAGTCAATTTGTGAATGCCTTCCTCAACGCCAAATTGAGCTCATGATAGCTCATTGGAAAGCTCTTTGTGTCTAGTTATAATTTTACCCATCAAGAAAATCATTTGGCCAACCAAGCTAGGAGAAAACTTGATTTTCCCAAGGTCACTTCAGAGGTGTCTTTGATTCTCCTGAGGCAACGGTATTCTTGACATTTCTCTCAAACCATGACACCTGTGCAAACAGTGAAGGAGGTTTTTCTTTTTTGGCATGTGGTGGACAAAAACCTCTCTCAGTTTCCCAAAATGCATCTTTTATTGTGTTGAAACACCATTTGAGTGAAACTTATCCCGATGTGTGAAACGATGAATTTTGTCGAAATGAAGTGAAATGAAGGGGATAAGGGGCTTCTAAATTCTTAGGGAAATTTTTGGAAGTAGGGAGGGATGTTAGGAATCAGGGGAAAGTGGAATCTCAGAGATTGAGTGAGGGGAAAGGGTCCAAAAGGGCAAAACACAGGCCCAACCTAGAAAATTGCCAAGTTGTAGCTAGAAACTAGGGTTTGTGCGAAAATGAAGAAATTGGGGAATCTCAGTGATGGGAAGAATTTGGTAAGGTACTTTAAGGATAGGGGAAGGTGTATGAACATCAGGAAACAAGTTTTGCCGATGATTTGACCGTCTAAGAGAAATTGCCTTCAAAACCCTAGGAGAGGAAAATGACCTTACCTAGGCGCAACTGAAGCATGAACAAGGTGTAAAATGACTCATTAGACACTGGGATGATAATGAAAACCCTATGAATGATGATAGACTCAGATGAATAGTGACATAGATTGGCATTTGGGTAACTTTGAAAAGAGTGAGAGCAAACCCTAGACCTAATGCTTAGTGACCAAATTTTGCTTGAAAATTTACTGAAATGACAAAATTTGACCTTGACACTTCAAAATCACTTTGTAAGAGCATATTTGATCACTGGAGGAAGGCTGGAAAGACTGACACTAATAGGCTCCACATGTTATGTCTTGATACTAAAGGTACATAGAAACAAACTTGGTGCAAGAAGTCGTAAGTGTATCTTCCCGGGGTATTCAAACACCTCCAAAGCATACCGTCTCTATGATAAAGTCAATAAAAAGTTCATTGTATCTAAAGATGTAATCTTTCTTGAATCATCCAAAACTAACAATGTTGTTGAGCGGCAACTTGTTCGCTTGGATAGATTCACAAATGCAAAATCATTTCAAGAATTTGATAATTAGATTCCACATCTTGAAGGGGGGATTCCTATACTAGATCAACCTATGGAATATTCTTCTGAAGCACTCTCTCCCCTACATGAAACTCCAAAAACGGATGATACTTTGAGTGATGTGATTGATAGAATTGGGAGAATCAATCTTGATTCAGTCCCAACTCAATCAATGGAGCAACCTGGACCATCTGAGAATGGTCCCCAAAGTGGCTGACAAAGACACTTGAAAGTGTTCATCCTGATGAGGTTGGAAAGATAGGAACTAGAAATTAAAACTGGCAAAATGGAGGTGATGTAGATGACTGTGATTCACCTGTTGATATGGATGTTTCTTATGATTGTGAATTGAATTTGTCTACAGATTTTGAACCAACTTCCTTCAAAGAAGTTGCTTCTCATGATGAATGGAAAGAAGCAATGCAAAAGGAGTATGATGCCTTAATAAAGAATGGCACTTGGAAGCTGGTTGATCCTCCATTGGGAACCAAACCAATTTGTTGCAAGTGGGTCTACAAGAACAAGTATAAAGCTGATGGCTCACTTGACAAGCACAAAGCTAGGCTTGTGGCCAAAGGTTTTGCACAGAAGAAAGGGGTCAATTATGAGGAGACTTTTGCCCCCATAGAAAAATGGGCTACCATCTGAACACTCTTTTCCCTAGTAACTCAGAATGGTTGGAAAGTATGCAAACTTGTGAAATCCTTGTATGGCCTCAAACAAGCACCGCGAGCCTAATATGAAAAACTAACTGAGCATCTTCTGAAACTCAATTTCAAATATTATGATCTTGATGATGCAACTTTGTTTGTCAAGAAGGTTGGAAAAACAATTGTATTCGTGATATGTAGATGATCTTTTGATGACAGGAATAAGAGAGCTACATTGCATCCATAAATAAGGATTGAGGAAAGGTTTTGAAATGATTGATTGGCTATGTTTATACTATCTTTGTATGAGATAACTCCTACATCGAAGTCCATATTCCTTTCTCAAAAGAATACATTGAGATCTTCGAACAGGTTTTGGCATGACTGAATCAATCCTCTTACTACTCTAATGGACCAAAATTAAAGCTCACATCCATTGAAGGAAAGAATTTGAGGATGCAACAAAGTATGACAACTTGTAGAAGTCTCAACTACCTAACTACTACCAGACCAGACATTTCATTTGTTGTTGGAATCCTCTCCAGGTTTATGCAAAAGCCTTGTGAGGGACATTGGTCTGTTGTAAAAAGAGTTCTAAAGTACTTGAAAGGAACTCAAGACTTTGGAATCAAGTATACACAGGTGGGTGACTTCAACTTGATTGGATACTCTGATTCAGACTTCGATGGAGATAAAGAAACTGGGGTACCTAGTTCAGGTTATGCTATGAGTCTTGGATTAGGAGCTATCTCCTGGAGATCACACAAACAATCAGTTCCAGTAGATTCCACAACATAGGTAGAATATGTGGCTGCAACTGAGGCAACAAAAGAAATTGTGTGGCTCAGGAAAATTCTTGAAGATTTGCAGGTAAAACAAGAACAATCGACTCTACTCATGATTGACAATACCTCGGCAATAAATTTGGCCAAGAACCCAAAGTTCCATGGTCGAACAAAGCACATCAATACTAAATATCATTTGATTCAACATCATGTTGAGGCCAAAACAATCCATCTCTGCCGTTGTTCCACTAATGAGCAAATTGCAGACATTTTCACCAAAGCGATTGGATGAGAAAAGCTTGAAAGATTTAGAACGATGCTTGGACTCACCAACATCCCTTTAGATTGGGGGGGGGGGGATTTTGACACCTAATCATAGGGATAGGGTGAACGACTGTAATTAGTGTAAATAAATAATAGAGAAGGTGGAGAGTCACCGGGAGATGAACTGAACAATCACTCCCTCTTGTATATAATAATGAACAACCTAAATGAATAACATGATTTGATTTGAGGAGTTACGTCCTGGTCTTACAGAAAAAATAGCAAAAACATAGGGTGGAATGTCTTTAAGAGTATGACACTCCTCAATGATGAAATTCTGAAATATTTGTTTGATCTTAGCTAGGTCCAATGTGGTGTACAAGTCCAACAGGTTTGCAATGGACAAAGGAGTCAAATTTATCTCGGCTGGATTTGAAGCATTTGGTTAATAGACTCAACAGTAATTGAAAACAAGAAGTCTTGGTTTGGGGCAATTATAGCCCTTTGGCTAGGGATGTAACATGCATGGAAGAAATGTACAATGTCTGGGAATGAATGGACTTTTGGGAATGTATACTTGGGAAAACTTGATTTCCAAAGGTTTATGTCATCAACATGGTTTAGGAACCTATCCTTGGCCCAACAATAAATTCTCAGAAGGTTGCCTTGGGTGACTGTGTCTTTGATTTGAAAAACCCTATCTGCCAAGGCCAAATGGGTCAATGTCTAAATGAGAGGCTATCACTGGTTTGATATACAGAGAGGTTGGGGCTGCCATTTCTATGATAAAATGTGGAAAGTTAGGCTTTATATGGCTTTGGGAGTGAAATTTGAATAATTGAATAACGAGGGTAGGGTGTGAGCGGTTTGTAGGTTGGGGTTTCTGGTACTTTGGGAATGGGAGACTCTCAATTAAATTGAAATTAATCGAATTCTTTCAGTTATTTTAAGAATTTAATGTTCTTTCTTTAAAGAGAGGGTAATTCTTGGTTATTGTTCAAATATGTGGAATTTACAGTCGGGGTTGCACCTAGTTTTCAATTGAGGTTTGCAGAGGGTTTTGGCAGCTAGGATGGTGTGCAGTGGTGGCGTTGGAAGGCTCTGATAGTTGATAGCTGGTTGCAAGAGTTCAGAAGGCACATGTGCTTCAGAGGTTCAATAGTGTGAAAAGGTAAAAATGGGGGTTGGAAGGCTTTTAACCGCGAATGGATGGAAAAATGGTGGGGAAAAATTATTTATGAACAGTGCTGGTTTTCACTTTGGCAGGGAGGTGGTTTTGTAGGCCATTACACCACTTATGGGGGTCGAGTGGTATTTTGCTGGGGGAACGCGATCTATGCCAGAGGTTGACACGTAGGCAAATGGGCCCTGAGCAAAACCGCCCATATCGTGTGCTCTCGGGCCACTAAAGGTTGGACATCGCGCAAGCGCGATATGGGTGATGGCCGTTGGATCTAGGGGTGGATGATCGGACGACCATCACGCAGGAAAGTTGCGCGGTCAAGTGATGGGGCGGAGGTTAGTGGGACCCATGGGTTTTAATTACGGTTTAGAGTAATTAACCCATGTTTAAGTGCGGATTAATTAAACTTCGAAGTTTTAGGGGTAGCAAGGTTAGTTTACTTCACTAGGGTGGTGGGTTAAACTTGAGTTTAGTTAGGCGGGTGGGTTTTTAGAATTAGGATAAAGGGTTTGGAGGGGTTTTGGGTAATTATTGAAGTGAAAACATGATTTTAAAAGGGGGAAAAGGGATCTCACACTTGGGGGAATGGATTTTTTGGAGTAATTGATTAGGGAAATGTGTGAAACTAAGGGATAGGAGTAAAAATGAGGGGGAAGAGGTTTTCATAAGCCATGAAGGGGTAAAAGGGAAATTAGTGAATATATAGTGGGGGTGAAATGCAATGAAGGGGGAGTTAGGCAAATCAGCTTATGAGCATGCTTTTTTCATTAATAACTGCTCTTGCACACTTGAAACACATAGTTAAGTATGATAGTAGTGCTTATGCTCCAAATGAATTGTATTTCTACAACCTTTCTTTACTTACCCTCCTACCTACCCTAACATGTTTTCTTCACTTTGGTGAGTGCACTTAAGCTAGCAAACCCTTTTCTTTCCTTTTCTTTTATAAAACAAGTTATCTACTTCTAAACTTATATCTTCCAAGGGCTCAGATTAAACTGATAAGCTCCCTTTATTTCTCTACCTATCTAATGATCTGCCAAGATTAAACTATTTGGTCAGATATTTATTCTCTAACTATAAACATGAAATTCAAAGCATGAAGTAGTCAAGATTAAACAATTTGACTATCATGGGTTGTGGCATATAGGTCAAGCTGCACACAACCATTATTTAAGATATTAAAGTAAAAAGTAGTGGCACTTGGACTTGCACATTTTCATGATCTGTATTTTGTTTGGGGTTCATATTTTTTCATTTTTTGATCTTTTCTTATTTTTCTTGTCCTTTGATATTTCTTTCAGGACATACCCTCTTTACATTTTTTAATTTTAATATGGAAAACTTTTGTAAAAAGAAAAGGTATGTACAATATTATAAGAGTTAACATCAGCCAATTCAAAATTATGAATCCTATCACTATATGACTCTAACAGTGGCTCCACATGGGGATGACATTTTTTGGTGAAATGTCAAGAAGTATGAAGATTAGTAGCCTTTGAATTGTGATTTTAGTTACCTTGTGAACTGTCCTTCTATGATTTCTTCTTTATTGATAATTATGACAGTAAATCCCTCAAAGCTTAGGGCCTTCTCTCCGGGCTTCAACTTCAAAGGATTACCATAAAATCCAATCTACACTCTGCAATGATATGTACAATGATGCAAAGTAAAGTGAACTATTGTGAACCAATGGAAAAATAATGCTTCAGCATCCTACCATTAACAGGTCCTTCTCGTAGATCTGATCCATCTATTTTTGTCAAGAAAAAGGCATTGTTGCCTCTGTAGCCATAAATGACATAAGGTCCTTGCCAAAAAAAATCGAATTTTCCATGCTTGCCTTTATCTTCTCTCCTTGAATCCCACTTAAGGACTTGATCTCCTATATAAAAATCATCTGCTTTAGTCCTTTTATCGAAGACTTTCTTGATTTTTTCCTGGATTACCTGTGATTTTACATATACTTCTTCTCTGGTCTGCTGCAGGTGTATGGTATGATTTATTCTTCTCTGAATATCGTTTGGTTCCGCCTGTAATTCCTGGATGATCTTCATCATTGGCACTCCCAAGGATGATGGGAAAACTACATCCATCCCATAAACCACCTGATAGGGTGATGTTCCAATGGACTTCTTAGTGGTCAATAAATCTGCCCATAAGGCATTGAATAACTTCTTGTTCCATGTCTTTTTGTTATCTTCTAGCAATTTTTTAATAATATTGACTAGGCTTTTGTTGGATGACTTTGCTAGTTCGTTACGTTGAGGGTAATAGGCTGTGGAATGGCCAAGGGTGATGTGGTACTTGTTAAAGAAATTTGTCATTCTTTTGGATTTAAAGGCAACTAGGAGGGACATCTGAATCTTGAGAGGATATTACTCTCTAGGAAGGAGATTATGACAGTGTCTGTGGCTTGCCTAGAAGGTATGGCCTCTATCCATTTGGTAAAATAGTATGTGGATGTTAGAATCCACTTGTGCTGAGTTGAGGAGGCTGGGTGTATTTCTCCAATGAAGTCTAACCCCCATTGTTGAAATGGCATTTCAGTGGAAATTGGCTTAAGTGGCAAGGGTAAAAGTTTTCTCTTTCCCTCAATTTATGATAGGAGGTCACACATTTCTTAACATATGCAAATAAATTGGGCCAGTAGAAACCAACCCTCAGGATTTTGTCAGCAGTAGTCTTCCAGTACAAGTGTCCTCCATAATCCCTTGCATGAAACTCTTGCATGATTTTATCAGCTTCATTTTTCAATAAACAATTCAAAAGAATACCACTATTGTCTTTCCAAAACAATGCATTATCTATAATACAATACTTTAAGAATTCATTTTTAAAAATCTAGCTTTAGTTCTTGTCAAACCAGGAGGAGCTTGTAAATTTTGCAATACAAATATAATATCTGCATACTGGGGTGAATAAGTGAAAGGTTCATTGATCGGTGGAGTCGCCATCTCTTCTTGATCATCAAGGGCACTATTGAAGTTTATATCAAGGGCCTAATATTTCGATTCAGCCATGAGTTTAGCTAAACCTTGGCCTTTGATAAGCTTAGTTGGCTTTATCTCTATGTCATATTCCAATATTGTGGCAATCCACTTGCCTCTTTTCCCTTCAGGCCAATTTTGTGTCAAAATGTCCTTAACTACAAAATTTGGAACATAAGCAATAATGTGAGAATAAAAAACGTATACTTTGAAGCCTTTGATAGCATTTACTAAAGCTAATTCTTGTTTTTCCATGATATTGTATTTGAGTGTGGCATCCCTTAAGGATTTACTAAAGAATGCTATTTTTTGTTCATATCCTTGGTTGTTCTTTTGCAGCAAGACTGCTGCAATGGTGTGCTCTAAAGCAAAAGAAAAAGTTATAAAATCCTTGTTAAAATAAGGACTTATTAGGACTGGAGTCTTGGTTAAGGCTTCCTTGATGGCTTCAAAGGATTGTTTGGCCTCCACTATCCATTTAAGTGCTGAGTCCTTGCTTAGCATGTTATTTAACTCTGTAATTATTTCTACTAGATTTGAGATGAATCTCCTATGAAAATTAATCTTACCTAGAAATGGCTGTTGCTCTCTAATGTTTCTAGGATGGGTAATGGTAAAAATGGCCTCTATTCTAATAGGATCTATTCTAATGCCATCTTTAGATATGATATGCCCTAACAATTTTCCCTCTTCTAGACCGGAAAATGTCTTTTTAGGATTTAAAAAAATCCCAAATTTCCTACATTTGATGAATACTTTCCTTAAGTGGTCTAAGTGTTGATTGTCAGATTTAGAGAAGACTGTAATGTCATCCTGGTATACTACTAAGAAATCATGGATCTCCTTGGCAAAAGCTATATCCATAGCTCTTTGAAATGTGACACCTTCATTCATTAATGCAAAGGGTATCTTCAAATACGTGAAGGTACCCCAAGGAGTAGTAAACACAGTTTTGGCTTGGTCCTTAGGTTGGACTAAGACCTAGTTATACCCAGAGAATCCATCTAACAGTGAAATCCTAGATGAGCCTACTACCCTCTACAATATATGGTCCATCTTTGGTAGAGGATAGTTATCCTTTAGTGAGACCTTGTTTAGATTTCTAAAATCTACACAAATTCTATCTTTTTCCTAGTTGTAACTAAGTTTGAAATCCAGTCTGAGTATCTAATGGGGGCTATTATTTGGGCATCAAACATTATTTTAACCTATTTCTCTATGGATTTCATAAGTACTGGGTTTATCCTCTTAATTTTCTGTTTGAAAGGTTTATGATATTCTTTTAGAGGTATTTTGTGTTGGATTATGCTGGTGTCATAAGATTTTAAGTCTTCATGAATCCATACGAATACATCCTAGAACTCTTTAAACAGATTTATGTATTTAACCTTTTCCTCTGGGGGTAAGGCTTTTGATATTTTTATGAGTTTTGGTTTATCCTCAGTCCCTATGTTGAACTCTTCTATGTCACCTCTCAGAGGTTCCATCTTGGGTTTCCTAGCTACATCATTAGAGTCAAACAAATCTTCTAAAGGTACTAATCCTTTAGGTAGAAAATTATTTTTCAAATTAAGAATCTCTGGATCATCATCCATTATTTCATCTATCTCTACGTTCTCTAAACTATCTATTTCTACTCTACTAAATTTAGTTGGTTTAGCTACATCAAAAATATTTACATATGTGCTACTTTCTATATTATTGTCTATTGTACAGTAAACGTCTATCTTACAATTATGAAATTCACCTTCATTTTTCATGAAATCATAGATCTGAGAATCCTAGGAGAAAATCTGCCAATGATTCATGTTGTTTGGTATAACAGGCCTATGTCTGACTTCTGCAGTGTACTAGTGGTTTGGTTGAAATGGAAATTTACAAGTACTAGCAAAGGTGGCTAGATTGTGAGCCTGCATGTTTTGTTTTCTAGGAATGGCAACAAAGTTTGATTCTAGGAGGTATTTGATCAAGTCTAAAACAATATTCCTATATCGACAAAGCCTAGGGTTGTTGACAGAGTATTCATCACTGATCTGTTTAATAATCAGTTCTGAGTCTCCCATGATGGAAACTCTTTTGGCTCCCAATTTCCTAACCAATTGTAACCCTAGAATTAGGGCTTCATATTCGGCCATATTATTGGTACATTTGAAGTTCAATCTGAATACATGCCCCTCAGCATGATTATTCTCCATATTATGGATCCACACTCCTGCACTAGCTCCTAACCTATTGACTGGACCATCAAAGTCTAGATGTCACAGTGATTCATTGAATATGTTCTCACTGTCAGTTGTTCTGTATTTTAGGTCTTTGGCTGTTATTTCCTTTTTATCATTTTCTACATTGTATAATATGAAGGAGTCCATATCTAATTGCATGGAGTATATGGGAAAATTTTGTGGCTTTTCCTCACTACTGACCATGTATTTCATCAGGGTCTCCCTATATAATTTTCTCGGTTGTTCAAAAATTGATATGGTGGCATAAGACATATCCAACTGCAAGGATCCTTGTAGTTTTGCTCTCCATGAGTGAGATAGTAGCATTCCATATTTTGGTGGGATGTCTACAACTACAATGTCCATTAGAATGCTCTTTACAGGGCATTGGACAAGAGTCACACATAAGTCCTTGATTAGACCAAGGCATTTAACCTGGCTGCAGTTAAAAGAAAACAAATCCTTATAAGGCCTGGTAATGTCTAAGTTCAATCTTTCCATTAATCCTTTTGGCATCAGATTATGGGATGCCCATGAGTCCAACATAGCATTATGCAATATTTTATCATGAATGTTTAGGCTGATGTAAAAAGGAGGAACTCACCCTTGTTGATGAATACCACTGAACTCAAGGGCAAACAATAATTCAGGTTGGTCATCATCCAAATTAACAAAATCCTCTCCCTATCCTATGTTCAAAGTCTTAGTTATCTGTGACCTATAAGATTCATTCTTTACCAGTTTGGTCAAAGGAACTGATGTCTTTAATTTTTCTATTTCATTTTTTATGTTGAAAGGGAGCTGAGGTTTTTTTGTTTGATTTAGATCTTCCTTAATATTTGCAATTTGTGTGTCCTTATTATGTTTCTCAGTGCTAGACATTTCAATTTGTGTTTCTACTGTTTTGCCTTGATTTCTCTTATTTTTATTGTTTTTAGTAATTGTCTCTCTTTCGATTTCAGTGGAGGTTATATCTACAATCCTAGCGATTGAAGTCTCCAGTGTTCCCGTAGGAAGGACTTGCAACACTTTGTTAAGTAGAGCTTATTTTATTATCTTAGTCTAGGATTGGATGGATCTTTTAATGGGAGTCTCGTTATTATTTTTACTTCTCAAGATATATTTTTTATGTACCTCATATATAGCTGACTCATATCCCTGTTTAAAATCAAAGGGTTCACCAGATTCTAACTGCAACTATTGTAGCATATATAACTCCTATTCTTCTTGAGTAAGAAAAACAATGTATTCCTCTTTGGTTTGTAGTAAGTTAATCTAGGTATCATCCTCTGCTTCTTAGTTCTATGAATCCTCAATATAGTTCTCCCTTGAAGGGGGGCCTAATCTGTTGGTCTGGTCTAGCATTCTTTCCAGCATTAGGGTTCTTCTTAAAATTTGGGTTTCTTATTGGGGGTTGTTGTTGATTCTCCCATTGATTTTTCCTCTCCATGTTTTATAACCTATCCATGATTCTTTCTAAACTCTTAGCTAAAACATCTACTTTTCCATCTGAAGTGGAAGCTTCCTCTTTAAATACAACTTTCTTTTCATTCCTCATTCGTGCTTTCTTAGCTAATAGGTTGGCCTCTACACTACTAGCATTGCTCTGCATTTGTTCAAGTGTTTCAGGATTCCTTTCCCTTAGCTGGTATGACATGTCATACATCAAAACCATCAGGGAGCTTAATTAATGCTAGGTCAGGTGGAGGCTTAATGTTGTCTAGAATGGCATTGTAGATATTATTAAACCTAGTGTAATAGTCTTGAACTGACTCATTAGGACCTCTTCTAATATTTTCATATTCAGAAAGTATTTGCAAAGGTTTTTTATTTATCTCCCATCTATCAACGAATAACCTATGAAAATTAGCTAAGTTTGCAATATGGTTGGCAGGAAAGGCTTTGAACAATTTCTTGACATCCCTAGTTAAAGTTTGGGCAAACAACCTCATTTGGACATCTGCTTCATCTATCTCATGAAATTCAAAGAAGTTAGACATCTTGTTTACTTGTTGCTGGGTAGTGTAATGACCAATAGCATCAAGCAAGAAAATCTTACTCTGATAATCTGCAGGCATGGCATGGAGTTGTGCAGGAAAAACAAGAGGAGCATATCGGTTTTCCATTGTTGTGATTTTGGTTTGACTAGGGGCTAAAGTTGTAATACTTGAGGAAGGACTTGAAACTGATGGAGGTGAAATAGATGATGATGAAGATGGTTGATTAATAACTGGTTTAGGTGATTGAATTGAGGTAGATACAATTGGTGAAGTTGTGGTAAAAGAAGGAGTATTTACAGTGAGTGAAGACTGTGCAGAAATTTCAGAAGAAACAATAGTAAGGGTAACTAGCTCAACAATTTGTTGAAGGTAAACACTATCTATATTCCCGATCAACGTAGAGGTCAAAGCTTCTAACTTGTCAAAAGTGTCCAAGACAAATTGATCAAAATCTGGATGAATAACCCTTTTTGATTCAATGAGTTGAGTAAACTCAGGGTCTAAGACTATTTCATGGATGGCATTCTCAAATTTAGTTCTAAATAATGATGGGTCAAATGAAAAATCAAAAGGGATTTCCTCTAAAGTTGACAACCCCTCAGGGAGTGAATTAGATCTGGCTAACTGGCTACTACTTGCCTGAGTTTTCTTGTTTTTTGGTTTTCCTAGAATTATGTCTTGGTCATTAACTATAGTTGCAGGGTTTGGATTCGGGTTTGCGCTAGTATAGTGAATCTTCTTAGGAGCAAGAATTTTATGTTTTTAAATTGTTTTTATGAAATTTTTGAAAATTTACTTTAGATAATGACCTTAAGGGGCTCAAGATTAAATTTAAGGTTTCCTTAAAGTTTTATGAGACTAAGGATCGAAATCCCTAGTATGGTCGCCGAAAATGTTCTCACTCTGATAATTATTTTGAAGTAAGAAGAAAGAAAAACCAAAGGTAACCACAAACCACTTTTGGAGATCAGGACCTAGCCTTCCTGATGCTCAGAGAGGGTTCTCTCTTTAAAATTTAACTTTGTTTTAGTTAAGATGATTTTAGGCTAGTTATTGCTTGCACTTGGGTTTTGTTTTGAAAATTTGGGTGGTGGGATCACTTTACTTAGATGGACAGAGGTTTTCCTTATACCATTGGGCTAGAGTTGGATGTCTGACAAACAAGACTAGATTCAGTTCTAAAAACAGTGTCTACTGGGCAAGATAGATGAGTTAATGCAGATCTCAGAGGCTAAATGATGAATGGATTCAAATCGGATTTAGGGAGCAATTAAGGTTTCCCTAGGTTGGAATTTGGAAGAGATGAAAGAAGTTAACCGGGATGGGAGAGCAATTAAGGGTTCTCAAATCCGGGTATCAGAAGAAAACATGTAAATAAATTACTATGCAAAACAGAGTGTAATTAAACAAATTCAACATGATATTTCCGGTTAATTCATTTAGATTTGAGAACACATTTAAGATTATGAAAACACAAAATAAAGGTAACACAATCACACAAAGAAAGTACTTCACTGCAAATGGCTCATCTCATGAATCCTGTAGCAAAATGCTTTTATTACTTGCTTTAGTTTGTTGACTTGAAAATAGTACAATCACCCTTAGGCTCAAGATCACAATAAATCTACAAATGTAAAATAATCCACCCTAATACTTTGAATTTTGAATTATTTATATAAAAAGTATATTAAAAAATATCTCAAACTATTTTAAGAATTAATCTAGGAAAATGAAATATCTTCTTGCAAGAAGATAGAGACAACTATTGAACTATTTCATGCTGTCCCTATTATTTTGGTTCTACAGGTTGTTATGCTTTGATTTTTAGCCCTTTATGCTGGCAGGCTATTTGGCTTTCATGCTGGATAGTCTATTTGACTTTCATATTTCATCTGATACTCTTTTACCTGATAAAATTTGACTGTGCTGACCTGTCTTCATCCCTTTACCATGCTCATTTACTTTTTACTGTACACTTATATTTTTACTGTGCTTTTACTATAGTAAATCATAGATATTTTTCCATGTTTCTTCATCTAGTAACTAGATATTGAGAATTTTCCTATATATTTCATTAGCCTCTGTATATTTGGCAAAAGTAGGCTTATTAATAAATAAGTGTTTCGCCTCATGCTGGAGGTAAAACATATTTTCAAAAGTCTAGTATAATACTCTGCCAGTTGGTATACCACTCATTGATGAGGTATTTGCCTGTTCTCTAGCTACTTCTCTGAGTTTCTTGTTGTAGTCCTCTTGTGTCATCAATTTATCATTTATGACTAAGGGACTAGGTAGTCCCTTTTCTCTCGAAAGCTCAAACTTGGTCATAAAGTTGTCAAAGGCTAGTTGCATGGTCTAACACTTATATTATAAATTTAACATTAAATTTCTCTTGGCTAGGACCCTCTTGGCTTCCAAAATGGTATCTGTCCTATCAGGCATGTCAAGTTCTTGTAATCATATTTTTTCTTGGAGTTGAGGAATTGAATAATTCTTACTACTTCCTCTGGCATTTCTCCAAGCTCTTATTTGACCTTTTGGATGGCTTATGTAGCCTACTTGATTAAGTATATCTGCTCAAAAATGACCTGAATAGATGGCCAAATATCATTGGCAGAGTCAATGATATTGGCCCATAGCAATTGTTTGGCCTTTCCCAAAGGCTTACTAAGTGTTAACTCTTTCTCCAGGCTTTTTACTCTCTCATTCATTCTCGTAGCCTTCTGTTGTTATTCCTTATGCATGATCTGGGCTAACCTGCAAGCTGTCTCCAGGCTGGTAAGTTTCTCTTTGAGCTTGTTCATTTCATTGGTCTGAATGGACATTTCTTCCATTGCCTTGACCAACCTGTTTGCTTCATCACTTGTGGTACCTGTTGCTGTTGGTGTCGTTGCTGATGTAGTTGCTGTTGCTACTGGCAATGCAGTGGCCATTGGACCAGTGGGAGCTAATGTTGTTTCCAATGTGGAAGGCGCAATTGTGGTCACTGTAGGAATGACAGTTGGAGGAGCACTATCTAGATTAGCTTGTTTGAGCTGGATCAAGCCATCTAGTTCCTTTTCCATTTCCTTCAACTGGTCATTTAGTTGCAACACCAAGTACACCATCTCTTCATGATTTGTTTGGCTTTCTAGGACTTCTTTTATTTGAGGGTGCCGTGACTAAGGAAACTTGAGATGTTTCTTAAGGGCTACAATGTCTTCATTTTTTTCTTAATTAACAGTTCAACAACCTTGTTGTCCTTTGGGTCATGGCCCAATTCAATGACCAGGTCTTCTAAGGATTTGATCCTTGTGTCTTTGGTGCTAGAATATGCTTTTTCCAGTTTGTACAGGGCTGTCACATTGTATAATGAGTCCCTGAGATTGAATGCTGCCATTGCTTTTGTTGTGGGGGTGGAGTATATCATCTCTCCAACCTACTTGTGAAATTCTATTTGATCTGTGGGATGCACATCCCTGGCTAAGACCTCAAATTTGGTCTTCTTGTAGTCTGCTGTGGTTTTAGGCTGTTGTACAATAGGCTATAGCAAAGTCAGTTGCATTTTACCTTCTTTGATGTCAAAGGCTGACATCAATCTGCTCTAGTTTGGTGGTGTCATCTTCATGTACTTGGCATAAGACTCTGCCTTGAGCTTTTCATTCTTGTTGGGTCCCTATAATACTAGTGGTTACCCCATTACTATGGTAGTTGTACCCCTTATTAATAATTTTGTGCCCCTATTGCCCCCATAGAATTCCTCTATTGTTATTTTTGTGGCTTTATATTATTATTGTTAGGTCGGCTGGGTTATATTGTGACTCCTTAGACTCCTTTATATAGAAAGGAGGTTTTGTCATTTGTATCATCCAAGAATTGTTCATTTATGTAATGTAAAGGAGGTTGCCCCCTCGAAGAGGCTGAATTCTAAGGCGTTGATCTATCTTTTCTTGAGCTGGTTTCATAACAATTCCTCATTTTAATCTCTTTAAATCTTTCCTTGATATCTGCTTCCTTGTTAGCTGGCCTAACAAAGGAAGACACCTCCCCACTCTTCTGTCTCTTATAATCTGGGTGTTTGAAGAAGAGGGTTGTTGTGTTTCCGCTGATGCAATAGTCTCAATTGTTTGTATACTCCTTTGCCCCATTGCATCAATATCAATCATTTCTGCTGATACAATGTTTTCCTCCTGTTCAGACACAGGATTCAATTTGGGCCTTTTGCTTAGTTGGAACTGCTGATCAGTAGTCTCCATGGCAGAGCTTGATGCTTCATCCCTATTTCTTTTGGGATTCTTCTCCTCATTGACAGGAGTATGAATGATGGGAGGGATATTCATTGACTCTTCCAACTCTGGGACCTGCAAGAAAGAGATTTGTTCAAATTGTTTCTCCAAGTCAATCATGGTGTTCTCCACATCCACCACTGTGCTGTCCATATCTATCAATGTGTTCTCTACCCATTCTGACTGATTAGCATACTATTCTATGTCAGGTCTTGGGTAGTGGATGCAAGGTTCGAGCTTGACCTTTTGTCTGAGCTTGTTTATAACCCCATGAGGGTCATAATGCCAAATGAAACTATTCTTGAATTTGAATTGCTAGAGTATCTTATCAGCATGAAGCCCCGCCTCTCTATGGTTGCATATGAAAGGGCCCATTTGGTTTTTCATCTTAAACTATGTTTTCTTCCTAGCAGCTGGGAGGTTGACCTCATCCACACCTATCATTTGCTTGAATTAATCCAGGGCAAATATTTTCATTGGGAGATACTTAGGCAATTTGTAGGGGGTAACTCACAACCATAGATCCTAATTTCAATATGATTCTGGTATAGGTACCAGCCTCCTACTCTGCTATTCTTTGCCAGCTGCAGTACTCTCTTGATCTCAGTACTAATTCTAGGTTGAGTGCTAGAAGTCAACATGTTCATGACAGAGTGAACAAAACAATCTATGAAGTCTTTGTATGTGAATGTTGTGTTATACCTCTAGACCAAGGGTGTCCAGTAGATGACTGATCATTCCTTTCCCCTGGTATTTGTTTTTTGAATCTTCACTGGGAACTTGTCTGTTTGATAATACAGGAACATATGAAACGACACTGAAGGGTATTTAAAGACTCTGTCAGTGGGAAATCTAGTGAACTGTTCATGCATTTTGTCTGCAATGAACTAGGCATAATCATACATAATGGCAACATGCTAGCCTGGAGTGAAAATGGAAAAGAAGACCATGATTATCTCATCCAAAAACTCATCCGATGTGAATCCTAGGATGCTTGAGATCATGGTGATTATTCTCTTGCCAGTCTTTGAAAAAATAGCAATAACATAGGGTGGAGTGTGTTGGGTCCCTATAATACTAGTGATTACCCCATTACTATTGTAGTTATACCCCTTATTAATATTGTTGTGCTCCTATTGTCCCCATATTGTTATTACTGTGCCCCATAGAATCCCTCTATTGTTATTTTTGTGGCTT
>APFE030786967.1:0-11799 GCA_000404065.3 Pinus taeda
AAAATCTTGTGGTCTCTGGAGAGAATACCATGTTGTGGCATCAAAGGCCTGGACATATTGGAGAGAAGGGCCTTCGAATACTTCATGGTAAAGGTATGGTAGAAGGTATGAGTAATAGCTCTCTGGATTTTGATTTCTGTGAAAATTGTGTATATGGGAAGCAGATCGGGTGAGTTTCCCCTCTGGTAGTAAGAGGGCGAAACAGATATTAGAACTTGTGAACAGTGATGTGTTTGGACCTGTGAAGGTTCCATCACTAGGTAAGTCTATGTATTATGTATCATTTATAGATGAATTCTCAAGGAATACATGGATATATTTCCTTAAGAATAAATTTGAAGTCTTTGATAGGTTTAAAGAATTTAAGGCTCTGGTGGAAAACTAGACAGAGAAAAAGATAGAGGCCTTGAGGACAGATAACGGTGGAGATTTTTGCAGTAAGGAATTTGAAGAATTCTATAAGAAGTGTGGTATAGCATGGTAGAGGACTACTCCATAAACACCTCAGCAAAATGGAGTTGCAGAAAGAATAAATAAGACGTTTATGGAAAGGGCAAGAAGCATGCTCAGTGGTGTCGGGTTAGGACAGGAATTCTGGGTAGAGTCGCTGAATACTGCATGTTACCTGGTCAACAGGTCACATTCATTAGCGTTGGAGGATAAGACTTCACAAGAGGTATGGATTGGTAAGAAACCCTCTCTTTCACATCTGAGGGTATTTGGATGTGATGCATATGTACATGTTCCAATGGAGATGTTAGCTCTGCTACACTACTTGGACAGTTTGAGAGTCAAATGCAGGCCTGGCCATGTTACTGCTGTTTAAAGAAGACCTGTATCAGTCATCCTCCTCATTCCCCTCACTCCGCTCACACTCTCATAACCCTCGCCATCTCTATTCTTCCTCCAAAGCTCAACATAAGCCCCTGTCTCCTCAACCCCCAAAGAGCTAAGGGTAAAGCTCCATAGCACCGCCACTACATGACCATGTGCCTCCGTAGCCCATAGCCGCCTTTTGATTGTAGCCATTGATTGCCGCCGTTGATTTCCGCACCACGATCTAATGGTCCCCGCCGCATTCAATGAACCATCCACACATTTATTTCTTCCACCGTCCGACCATCTACTGCGTGATCCAATGGTTTTCGCTCCACCCGTGCCTGCAAACTGCCCACACGTTAACTTGCGACAAAGTGGTTTTTGTCCCTCCCTGTCTGCCACACGTCACACGATGATTGTGATCGCGAGCCCTCGTACCTTTACCGCTTCCCTCATAACAACGGTGCGATCAATACCGCTTACTGCAAAAACAATAGTCCCCGCTTGTTAACCTCCGCACATCTCTTCCGCCTGATGACCGTTGGATCTGTCCGTGTGAGATCCAATGGCTCATGATTGTCTGCTCCTGATTCCTCCCGATACCTCCCACAGAGCCATATCCGTCGTCCATCTGCGAGATCCAACGGCTGATATCCATTCCCCGTATTGCTCATACGTCCACCATGCAGTCCTCTCGTACTCAACCGTTCCATACTCCCGAAAGGATGAAGGTGGCTAGTGTTCAGTACTCTGCGCAGTTACTCCTCAACAACTGCATTCAACAGGAAGGATGGTTGAGAAATAAAGGACTAGCCTCGAGTAGATAAACACGTTCAACAGTTAAAGAATTTTATTCTTTATGACACTCCACCTACTCGAGAAGTACAACAGAGCACCAGAGAACACCAAATTCATTCATTAAAGCAAGCAGATTGCACCAGAGACTCTATCAGACAGTTAAAGAGGTTGGTGGTCAATTATGACCCCTCCATGCCTAGAATAGTAGAATATCTTTGTAATGAAACTCTATATATACTGAGAAACAAGATGTAGTCAGGGTTGATGGTTGTTGTTTTGATGTAAGGTTCAACTTCTGAAGACTGTAACTACCTTGATACTTGCAGCGTCTTGTCTTCATTTTCAGCTAATACAAGCTTCTTTTGCTGTTAATTGCTCACTTTTCACTTCTACTCTATTCTAGGCTGTGCCTGTTATGCAGTTTTCTTGAACTCTTGATGTTTAGCATTAGAGGATCTGTCATCCTCCTTCTGTGTTAAAATCTTGTATGTATCAATGAATGTTATATTCATGTTTCTTTTACTTAGTGCCAGAGAGCTGTCATCGTATCTGTGCATTAAGAAATAGATTGGCAAACCTCTTTACTGGTTGCAGTCGGTCATCATAGTCTTGTGTATCTGCTAGTGTGGTCAGTATTCTCCATATTCACCTAATCCTTAAACTGTGAGTAATTGGTGGTATAAAGCCTTGTAGTCTGGGGTGTTCACGCATGTCTGGAGTCAAGCAAAGTAGGAGTGGTTATCTAGCTTGAATAAGCATCAATCCTTCCATTCATCCATTTCCAACATTATGTTGAGTTTGTAATGTTCCCGAGCATCTCTAAGATACAACCTAGGAGAGTTTCGTGGGGTCATAACATTAATTGGCGCCATTGCCAGGGAGAGGAGATTGAAGCTCAGCTTCCCCGGGAGAATGACACAGTTCCAACTTTGATGATAGACAAAGTTTGGACACATTTCTGGTTGTAATCATCTATCTGGCGACTCTACTGGAGGACCAACCTAGTGGCGACTCCACATTACAGTTCTATCTCAGTTTGTGAGGCATACCTGGATAAATCCTCAAAAATCACCAGCTGACCCAGTACCTGACCCTGAGAAAATTGTCAAGTTGAAGAGAACATCACAGAAAGGAGCATCATGATCAGGTAAGCCTAAGAAATCTTATGTATCTCTGCAAGAGAAGGTTATAGTTGAGAATACACAGTTTGAAGATCTAGAGCCTAGTATTGCTAGTGAAGAATCACCTTAAGAGATTCATAAAGCTCCTTGTTCATTCAGTTCCCCTTTAGATCTTAGTCCAAAGGAAGTCTCCCATACAGTCCATCATATTCCCTTGTCTTTGTCATCTATTTCATTTTTCCCCACCATTCAATCTGCGAGTATCCTTTCACGTGCCCCAGTCATGGCAGGTTAGCAAGCACCTACTAAGATGGAAAGAATCATAGCTACTAGATATGGACCCTTGGTCTTGCTTGTTCCTTTGAATGCCATGTCTGTAGGAGAATACTAAAAATACATGCCTAAATTCACTGGTACAGAGGGAGTGACAGCCGAAGAACACCTTAAGTCTTTTTATAGTTATGCTGATAACCTGGATATTAGTGAAGATGATGTATGGATGAGAGTTTTTTCTAGAGCCTTGATGGAGAGGCTAGAAAATGGTTCAGAGAACTAGCACCTAGATCTATAGGAGACATTGAAGCTTTAGATGATGCATTCTTGAAGCATTGGGGAGATAAAAAGGACCTGTTATACTATCATATTGAGTTTGGTAATCTGAAGAGGGAGAATGGGGAATCTTTGCCTGATTTTAATAAAAGATTCAATCGTATGTATAGTAATATACCAGTAGAAGTAAAGCCAACCCCCACCTCTACCAAACTTACCTATGCTAATGCTTTTGACTCTGATTTCTGCCTACTATTGAGAGAAAGAAGATGTGCAACTCTAGTTGATATGAAAGATGTAGCTTTAGAAATAGAATCCAATATCATGGCTGCAGAAAAGCTCAAGAGTCATGCTGATAGAAGGAGATAGAGAGGTGAGGCTTCTTCTTCCTCTGCTTCGTCCTTAGAGCCTAAATTAGATAAAATGACTAGAATGATAGAGTCATTGGCTGCTGAGATATATAAGCTGAAGATTGAACAGAACTCTGGGAAGGCGAGGCTCCCAAATACATTTGCTCCAAGAAACCCAAATCCATTCAGAAGAGAAAATGAACAGTTGCAAATCATTAAGAGGGGAAAAGAAGTAAATGAAGAACAGAAAGTTAAGGCTCCTTTTCAAAACGTAGTCATGGAGGAGGAGCAGTTTGAAGAAGAGGATGAAATTCATTGCATAGAAGATAAAGGTAGTGCTTCTTTTTTGACATTGGCTGCATATGAAAAGTCACTGCTGCAGAACCAAAACAATCAAAGGTGGGACAGAGAGGCTGTTCTATAGACTGAGGAGCAACAAAGATGCAATTTGAGATCAAGAGCAAACAATGTCAGGTAGAATCCTGCCCAAAAAGTTGTTGTCCCAATAGAGTCATAGAATAACAGGCGGAGAAGACCAGCAGCTGAACCAGTCATCCTCAAGTCACTAGCTCAAGAGGTAAGAGGTCTTGACAAGTCCCTTTCCCCTTTCAGCTTTGAAGCAGAAGTCCAGAGGTAAAAATATCCGTGCCTCTGTTAGAACTTGTAAAGAGTGAAGTGTTTAGAAAGCCTATCCTTGAAGCTCTTGAGTTGAAAACCATACAAACCCCCACTGACTCTGTCAATTTGCAAGATGATAAACCTGCTATTGTGCTCAGCCCCATGACCGAACCTGTTGATGATAATTCTCCATCATTTTATGTCTCCTTGACCATTCATGATAAAGTCCTCCACAATTGCTTACTAGACACAAGGGCTAGCCACAATTTGATGCCTAAAACTGTCATGGAAGAGTTATGCCTTGATATCACCAAACCATATCATGATCTATTCTCCTTTGATTCAAGAAAGGTGAAATGTTTGGTATTGATTAAAGATTTAGCCATTACCCTAACTCAGCTAGCCATGAAGAGTATGGTGATGGACATTGTGGTAGCAGATGTCCCTCCTAAGTTTGGCATGCTGCTGTCTAGAGGGTGGATTAAGAGACTAGGTGGGACACTACAGAATGATTTATCTTATGCCCCTGTCCCAGTTTTTGGAGGGGAAAGCAGGAGATTGTACAGAGAAGCACAGCTAGAATTCATCATCAGTGATGCGAAGAACCCTTCCAATCATCCTATTTATGTTGTGGACACTAATTTTAGAGCATGTATCCTCCAAATTAAAGAATCCCAGAAGGCCTCAATGTAACTCAAGAAACAAATAATTTAGGCTGAGGAATATCAAGGAAGTCAGGTCTGGGAGATGTTCTTTGATGGAGCATGTTTTAGGGAGACCGCATGAGCAGTGGTGGTGCTGGTATCTCTGGAACAAGAAAGCACACATTTGTCTTTTAAGCTGGCTTTTCAAGTTACCAACAATATAGCAGAATATGAGGCTCTGATATTGGGCCTTAACGCAGTAAAAGACAGAGGGATCAGAAACATAAAAGTGTTTGGAGATGCTGATCTAATTATTCAGCAAGTAAACAGAACATTTCAAGCAAAGCACCCAAGGCTGAAAGCATACAGAGATGAGGTATGAAGACTCAAATACTCTTTTGATAATCTTTGTATCTCATATATCCCTAGAGTCAGAAATCAGCTTGTTGATTCCCTTGCTATCTCTGCTAGCCTGTTTATTCCTCCCATGCCTCCCAGACTAGTTTATGAAGTCCAAGTGAAATATAGACCATCCTTGCTTGATAATGTCCAGCATTGGAATTTTTTTGAGGATGATGATGAAGTGAATAGGTTTCTGCAAGTCATTGATGAGTTCTCTGAAATGCAAATTGACCAAGAGAATGAAGCCTTGGAACAAATTCCCCAATCCCAGCTTAGAAAGAGAATCGGTAAAGATATCATTGTCCAACTGTCCAGCAATCATATACTTAAGGGTTTAGTTCCTTTAGAAAAGTTGTTTGACCAGAATGATGTGCCTTACAAGGCTTCCCAAAAAGAAGACCAATTTGCAGTCTGTAAGCATAATATAGGGAGTCCAAATCATCCAAGATATATAAACTTGTCTACCCATTTGTCTACTACCCAATGTGCTGGATACTGCAATTTAATGAAGCAATTTGCTGATGTCTTTGCTTGGGAATATAGTGACCTGAAAACGTATGACAAAAAGATCATCCAGCATAAAATCCCTTTAGAGAAAGACACCATACCTTTCAGGCAGAAGTTGAGACCAATAAACCATTTGCTCCTTCCTCTGATTGAGAAGGAAATCAAGAAGTTACTGGCTGCCAAAATCATAGTCCCTCTCAAATATTCAAAATGGGTAGCAAATTTGGTAGTGGTGAGGAAGAAAAGTGGAGAAATCAGGCTTTGCGTTGATTTCAAAAACTTAAACAAATGCTCTAAAAAATACAATTATCCTCTTCCTAAGATGGAGCATTTGCTGCAGAAGGTCTCAGGAGCCAGAGTGATGTCTTTCCTGGATGGATTTTCAGGGTATAACCAGGTTGCTGTACACCCAGATGACCAAGAGAAGACTGCATTCACCACTCCTTGGGGCACTTTTATGTATTCAAAGATGCATTTTGGGTTGATGAATGCTGGAGCCACCTTTCAGAGAGATATGGATATAGCATTTGTAGGAGAGAAGGATCAATTTGTCCTTATCTACCTTGATGATATAACAGTATACTCCAGCAACCATCATGACCACTTGCAGCATTTGAAGAAAGTGTTCGTGAAGTGCAGAAGGTTCGGGATTTCAGTCAATCCTAAAAAGTCATAGTTTGCTTTAGGAGAAGGCAAGTTATTAGGACATATTGTTTGTGCTGCAGGTGTCCAAATTGACCTAGAAAGAGTAAAGGCAATACAGACTTTGTCTATCCTAAGATCAAAGAAGGATATCCAGTCCTTTGTGGGCAAAATAAACTTTGTGAGGAGGTTTATCCCAAATTTTGTAGAACTAATGAAGCATATTACCTCCACGTTAAAGAAGGGGTTAGAAGTCAAATGGACTGATGAAGCAAGAAGATCCTTTGAGTCCATTAAGAAAGCTATTATGGAAGCTCCTACTTTAATTAGCCCAGATTACAGCAAGGAGTTCCACATATTTTCATTTGCCTCTGAAGACACCCTTGCAGCAGTTTTATTGCAAGCAGATGAAGAAGGTGCAGAGCATCCAGTGGCATTTTTCAACAAAACCTTAAGGGATGTTGAGTTGATGTATGATATCATCGAGAAACAGGCATATACTCTTATCAATTCCTTGAAAGCTTTCAAAATTTACATTCTGCATTCTAAGGTAGTTGCATATGTACCTTCTACTTCAATAAAAGATGTCCTAACATAGCCTGATGCTGATGGAAGAAGGGCTAGATGGATTGCAAAGCTGATTGAATTTAACAGAAGCCCACAAAGATGATCAGAGGTTAGGGCCTTGCCAGACTACTGGCCAAAGAAAATTGCAGAACATTGGATATAAATTGCATGGGCTTAATCACAAAAAATGCTCAAACAGAGGAAGCAGTGGAATCAGGGAGAAAGCAGTGGCTAGCAGAAAATCTAGCTTCTTGTGAATGGTATTCTACGGTAGCCAATTTCTTGCTGAAGCTAGAAATCTCTCCAGGCCTTAGTGCAAGCCAAGGTAGAACTGTTAAGCTTAGGGCAGCTAAATATTGCATTAATAAAAATCTGGTCTATTGGAGGGACCCATCTGGAATGCTTTTGAGGTGTCTAGAAAGAGAAAAATCAATGGAGGTTATGCAACAGTTTCATTCCAGCATGTGTGGGGGATACCACTATTGGAAGACTACAACCCACAAAATCCTCATAGCTGGGTACTATTGGACCACCTTATTTTCTGACATGTTTTCATTTGTTAAATCTTGTGACAGGTGCCAAAGATTTGAAGGGAAACAGCAATTGAAGTCCCTACCCTTAAAGCCAATACAGGTAAGTGGCCCTTTTCAGCAGTGGGGCTTGGGTTTCATTGGAGAAATCAATCCACATTCTAGTGGCCAACACAGATGGATCCTAGTAGCCACTGATTACTTTACTAAATGGATTGAGGCCATTCCTACCATAAAGGTTGATCATCATGTGGTCGTGAAGTTTTTGACAGAGAATATCTTCACTAGATTTGGTTGTCCACATAAATTAGTCACAGATAATGCAGCAGCCTTCAAGGCAAAAAAATTGGTGGACATGCGCAATTCAATGGGCATTAAACTGGTTTATTCCACCTCATACTACCCTCAAGGCAATGGTCTAGTAGAATCTTCCAACAAGAGTCTGATAAAGATAATTAAAAGTTGTTGGATGATAATAAGAAGAACTGGGATTCTAAGCTCAGATATGCACTATGGGCTGACAAAGTCACCACTAAGAGATCCACAGGGAACTCTCCATTCAAGGTGGTATATGGCACTACAGTTGTGTTCTCAATTCAGTTAACCCTCCCCATGGAAAAGTTCCTACAAGAAGAAAATAATGAGGAAGAAGATATGGCAAAAAGGATCACTGATTTAGCAGAAGTACATCAAATCAGAGAACAACTGGTTGAAAGCTTTGTAGCACATCAGAAGAAGATCAGGGATGCTTTTGACAGGAGGACAAAATTAGATAATTTTCAGGTTGGAGACTTGGTTCTGAAGTGGGATGCATTGAAATAGAAGAGAGGCAACCATGGGAAGTTTGATGCTTTCTGGACAGGGCTTTTTATTATTTCTCAGATTTAAGGGAACAATACTTTCATATTGCAAAGTATGGGAGGAGAAGCAGTTTTTGATGGCCCAGTTAATGGGTGTTTTCTGAAAATTTATGTTGTTTAAGGTCTTTGGCCTTAAAACTGTACATATGTAGTATTATCAGTTTTAGTGTAAGCTCAGTTAGACTCCATGCCCAATCGAACACTAGAAAATTTTTGCTAATTTGTTTTTCACAGGAAAGGCATTGATTTGCAAGTTCTTGAGACCTCACAGGGAGGATCTCATCCCCAGAAGGAGCCAGTGTTAGCTCTGCTACACTACTTGGACATTTTGAAAGTCAAATGTAGGCCTGGCCGTGTTGCTGCTATTTAAAGAAGACCCATATCAGTCATCCTCCTCATTCCCCTCACTCTACTCACACTCTCATAACCCCTGCCATCTCTATTCTTCCTCCAAAGCTCAACATAAGCCCCTGTTTCCTCAAGCCCCAAAGTGCTAAGCCTAAAGCTTCATAGCACCGCCACCACATGATCCTGTACCTCTGTAGCCCATAGCCGCCTTTTGATTGCAGTTGTTGATTGCCGCACCATGATCTAACGGTCCCCACCACATTCAACGAACCATCCACACGATTATTTCTTCCACCGTTCGATCATCTATCACATGATCCAATGGTTTTCACTCCACCCGCATTGGAAAACCGCCCGTACGTTAACTCGCGATCAAAGTTGTTTTTGTCCCTCCCTGTCTGCCACGCATTGCACGATGATTGTGATCGCGAGCCCTCGTACCTTTACCGCTTCCCCCCAATAATGGTGCAATCAATACCACTTACCGCCAAAACCGTAGTCCTCGCTCGTTAACCTTTGCACATCTCTTCCACCCGATGACCATTGGATCTGTCCGCCCGAGATCCAACGGCTCACGATTGTCTGCTCCCGATTCCTCTCAATACCTCCTGTCGAGCCATATCCACCATCCATCTGTGAGATCAAATAGCTGATATCCATTCCCCGTCCTACTCATACGTCTGCCATGCAGTCCTCTCGTGCTCAACCATTCCATACTCTCGAAAGGACGAAGGTGGCCAGTGTTTATTACTCTGCGCAGTTACTCCTCAGCAACTGCATTCAACAGGAAGGATGGCCGAGAAATAAAGGACCAGCCTCGAACAGATAAACACGTTCAGTAGTTAAAGAATTTTATTCTTTATGACACTCCACCTGCTCGAGAAGTACAACAGAGCACCAGAGAACATTAAATTCATTCATTAAAGCAAGTAGATTGCACCAGAGACTCTATCAGATAGTTAAAGTGGTTGGTTGTCAATTATGACCCCTCCACGCCTAGAATAGCAGAATATCTTTGTAATGAAACTCTATATATACCGAGAAACGAGATGTAGTCAGAGTTGATGGTTGTTGTTTTGATGTAAGGCTCAACTTCTCGAGACTATAACTACCTTGATACTTGCAGTGTCTCATCTTCATTTTTAGCTAATACAAGGTTCTTTTGCTGTTAATTGCCAACTTTTCACTTCTACTCTGTTCTAGGTTGTGCATGTTATACAATTTTCTTGAATTCTTGATGTTTAGCATTAGAGGAGCTGTCATCCTCCCTCTGTGTTAAAATCTTGTATGTATGAGTGAATGTTATATTTAGGTTTCTTTTACTTACAGCCAGAGAGCTATCATCCTATCTGTGCATTAAGAAATAGATTGGCAGACCTCTTTACTGGTTGCAGTCGGCCATCACATAGTCTTATGTATCTACTGGTGTGGTTAGTATTCTCCATATTCACTTAATCTTTAAATTGTGAGTAATTGGTGGTCTAAAGCCTTGTAGTCTGGGGGTGTTCATGCATGTCTAGAGTCAAGCAAAGTAGGAGTGGTTATCTGGCTTGAATAAGCATCAATCCTTCCATTCATCCATTTCCAATGTTATGTTGAGTTTGTAATATTCCTGAGCATCTCCGAGATAAAACCGAGAGTTTCCTAGGGTGATAATAGGAGAAACGAACCCAGTTGGATAGTAAATATGAAAAGTGCATATTTATTGGGTATAAGGATGGTTTAAAGGGTTATAAGCTTTGGAACCCAGTCACACGAAAGGTTGTGTACAACTGAGATGTGGTGTTCAGAGAGGTGAAAGATGTTACTAAACATGAAGTCCAACGAAAGGAACCTAAGAAGATAGAGTTTGAGCTAAAGGAGGAAGAATCAGACTCTACAGCAGAGGAGGAATCAAAATATGAAGAGCCACAAACTTTAGCTATGAGAAGGTCAGTTCGAGAAAGAAACCAGCCTAAAAGATATAGTCCATCTGCTTTCTGTTCAAATTTTGTTTTATCTATTACTGACGATGATCCCAGAACTGTGAAGGAAGTAGTAGATTCAAAGGATGGAGAACTCTGGAAAGAGGCCATGGTTGATGAAATGGCATCTTTTCACAAAAATGAGGCTTGGGATCTGGTGGAGTTGCCGGAAAGAAGGAAACCCATTGGTAGCAAATGGGTGTTAAAAAAGAAGACAAATGCAGAAGGAAAAGTGGAGAAATAAAAAGCTCGGTTGCTAGCAAAAGGTTATTCCCAGGTGCCGAAAATTGATTTTGGTGATAATTTTTCTCCTGTTGCCAAGGTAGCTTTTATTATATTACTTTTATTTGTTGTTGCTGCTTTTGATTTTGTGATAGAACAGATGGATGTGAAGACAACATTTCTTCATGGGGATCTAGAAGAGGAAAACTACATGAAGCAACCTGAAGGCTTTGCAGTGAAGGGTAAGAAAGAACTGGTATGCAAGTTAAAGAAGTCTCTATATGGGTTAAAATAGTCACCAAGGATGTGGTATCAGAAATTTGATACATTTATACGAGGACTTGGCTTCACTAGAAGCAAAACAGATCACTTTGTGTATTTTAAATTAATTGGTGATTGTGTTATTTATCTGGTCTTATATGTGGATGATATAACAATGTAAACTTTGAAACGGGAACTATAAACACAAAATGGGAACTCTGGCCAAAAAACCTCAAAAAAACATCAAAAGCAATGCTAAAAATGAAAAGTGTTGATACTGGAATAACACCTTTTTCTTTCTTGGATAAACTTTCAACATGTTTTAAAAATGGTGGTGAAAACCAATTTTTTGTGCAAAAATTGATCAGAAAACACCCTCGAAACGAAAAGTGTTAACGTTGGGAAAACATTTTTTTTTTTTTTTTCAAAAGTAAAATTTCAACACTTCGAAATAATAGCATAAAATATTTTATCACGACCCCAAAAAACATTAAAATTAAAAAAATTTAATGAAACATAAAATAAAATTAAGATTAAAATAATTAAAACAATGAAAAAACACAAAACAAAAAAAAGTTTCAAAAATAACAAAACATA
>APFE030786970.1:0-21144 GCA_000404065.3 Pinus taeda
ATGAATATGTAATTTGTTTGTTTGTTTGTTTGTTTGTTTGTTTTTTTTTTTAATTTTCCAAATAAACATTTTTAACAATTTTTTAATAAAATGTGGGGCAATTAAATTATCTACCCATCCTCGAAAATCAATAAACTCAATTGGGAGTGTTAAAATCCAACTGACGACTCAATTTTTTTTTTATAAGTATATAGACATTAGTACATATTTTAATGTTTTTTTAAATGTTTGGTTAATTAAATATGCTAAACATTTTTTTTTGTTGAGTGAATTAAATTCCCCACCAATGTTAGAGATTTAGACGAATGCTTTCTTGGCTGGAGAAAGCAACTCGTCATCATTATGGTATTTTGGAGTCATCTTCCCCACCTATTTTTGGTATATTTAGTGTTTCTTTGGCTATTGCGATCTGATTCATGCCATTCAATTCTAGTCTTGCCTCAATCCGTCATCATTTGGTATTTTGGATTCATGGTCCCCACCTATTTTTGGTATATTTAGTGTTTCTTTGGCTATTGCAATCTAATTCATACCATTCAGTTCCTCTCTTGCATCAATCCGCATATCTCACTTCCGTTTATTTTCATTGCTACAAGTAGTGCAAACGTTGAAGCTCAGTTTATCTACCTTTATCTCACTGTATTTTAGCCTATTAAAAATTGTATTTCTTATGTGCACGTTCTACTATTATTATTATTGTGTTGGCTACTGCAATGTCTGTAAAAACTACAAGTCGACCCTTTTTTTTGTTTTGGGAGAACTTACTATATCATTATAATACTATGTATCTCGTGTTGGCCATTTCACAATAATGGGCAAGCAGTCGGAAGAACCATGTTGTGGTATGGGAACCATCACCCCCACACCCACTAGCTCACCTGACAAGTTGTCCTTCCAATGACTAGCTCACAAACGCCTTCCAATTTGATAGTTTTACCTTCTACTCTGGTATTTCAATTCGATTACTTTTAATGTTGTACAAAACAAACTGCAGAGACTAGGGAAAAACGTAGTAGAGGCTATTAGCACACAGAAAAACACTTTGAATCTTAACACCATATCCAGAGATGGATCCATAAAAGAATGCATGAAGGTTGTTTGCAGAAGTGCTCACAATTCACTGTAGATCGCATTTTTAAATAGAAGTGCTCACAATTCACTGTAGATCGCAATCTAATTGATCCGACGGTCAATATTCACTTCGAAAATCAAAGCTGTCCGTGGGTCCTCCACCATCGATTAACCCACGACAGATCCAACGGTGCACAAAGATATCTAGTGCACAACTTGCACGGAGAGTACCCTCCCGAAAAGCAGTTTCCTCTCACCTCCTTGCTGCTACGTGTCCTCCGCTGAATGGAATCAGAGGCCCTCCTTCAAATATAGCTTACGGCTTTCAGTCCACCCAAAATACCACTACGATTGTTTGAAACCTCCTTTTCAATTAAATAATCTTGCGATGCAAGATATGTTGAGCCAACGGTTGGGGAAGGTTCATTCCATTGGTTCAAACTGGAATCAATGGCTGAGAACTTATCTGACTCAACACTGTTAAAAGTACAAAGGCCACGATTCTTCTTTTAACTTTATATTTGCTATTATGAAGTGTGAAAATAGAGAAATCATCAACCCTATCCCGAATACAAAGAAACAAAAGCACAACGAGATTTCCACAGGCTTGATAATTAATCACACACACACAATATCAATTATTCATAATAAAACAGATTACAGAGTCTCAGCCTTGGCCCGATTACACAAATAAAAGACCTCTGTTTCAAAAGGAAATCGACACACTACTCTTGACTCTTGCTCCACTCAATCCTCCCTCATTACATTTTTTCCCTTCTTTTTATCAATCGAATATCACTCTATTATGTGCCTAACAACTCAATATCTATATTTAATCAATCTAATAGAAAATCTCTAATTCCTAGCTCTACCACACACCTATTCTAACAACTAAGCTTTGAACCTAAAATAAGACAATTTCTAACTTTTAAAATAATGAAATACAACTCATTTATGGAGAGATCCAACCCTCTCAGTAAAATTGAATTTTGACCAATCAGGTCAATGGAATTCAACTTGTTTAGCCACAACATGTGAACAAACTTTCACATTGCTGGCTAAGTCCGAATGCTCCTGCATCAGACTCCCGGGGAAGAAAAGAATTGTCCTTCAAACTTTTAGGACTTACTCCATACTTCTGCAATTCTGTTGTTGTCAATGAGCTAGCATCCTCCATTGGCTATCCTTTTCATTTGAATACATATTGGAAATAAGTCTGTCCTCTGTTTCTTTTGGATACTCTTTTCTCCAAAACAACTTCCACTTCTTTCTTAGCTGTCTTTGGCATTTGTTCTTCCCAGTTCACAGTTTGAACTTCATCTCCTGTAGTCTCCTCCTGTAGCTCTGTCTCTGTCTCCTTGTATGGATACAAATCTAAAACATTGAATATAGGTGATATCCCAATTCCTTCTAGTAATTCAATTTCATAAGCATTACTTGAAAACTTTATTACAATCCTACATGGTCCTATCTTTTTCATTTTCAGTTTATTGTAAGTTTTAGCAGGAAATATTTCTGTTCTCAAATACACCATCACTAAATCTCCCACTTGGAATTCTTTCTCTCTTATTTTCATATCTACCCTCTATTTGTATTTTTCGCTGCTTTCCTGCAATCTTCCTTTGACATCTTCTTGTAGTCTCTGCATCTACTTTGTAAACTCTTCATCTTTTTCACTTCTTGTCTCCTGTTTACCCAAATTTCTAAGCTCGTACACACCTCTTAGATTCATTCCAGAAACAATCTGAAATGAACTCATCCTAGTACTTCGGTTTGGAGTATCATTATAAGCAAATTCAGCCCGAGCTAGTGCTAAATCCCACTGCTTGGGATTTTGATACACTAAACTTCTCAATATGTTTCCCAAGCTCCTGTTTACTACTTTGGTCTGTCCATCTATTTGAGGATGGTATTCTGAACTAAAATTGAGGTTAGCTCCCAATTTCTTCCAAAGAGTTCTCCAAAAATGCCCTACAAACTTTGTATCTCTATCAGACACAATACTTACAGATAATCCATGTAATCTTACAATTTCTGAAAAAAATAGATTAGCTATATGTGTTGCATCACTAGTCTTCGTACATGCAATGAAATGTTCCATCTTGGAAAATCTATCTACTACAACATAAATGGAATCATTCCCCCTTTGAGTTTTAGGTAAGCCCAAAACAAAATCCATGCTAACTGCATCCCATGGACGGTTTGGTATTGGCAATGGTTGATATAATCCTATATTCTGCCTCCTTCCTTTAGCATGCTGACATATCCTGCACTTCTCAGCAAATTTCTTAACATCGGTCTTCATCTTTGGCCAATAGTAAAAGGTATTTACCTATGCAAAGGTTTTTTCTTGTCCAAAGTGACTAGATAATCCCCCACTATGTTTCTCCTTTATTATATTTTCCCTCATAGAACATTTGGGAATGCACAAGTTGTTGCTTTTAAACAATAATCCTCCTTGAATGAGATAATGTAACCAGTGAATTTTGTTATGAACTATTGGATTTTTAATTGCTATATATATATCTTTGAAATCTGCATCATCTTTATACATTTCAACCATTTCCTCAAGTCCTACAAAACCCACTTTGAATTATTGCACAATAAAACTTACCCTGCTCAATGCATCAACGACTTTATTTGACTTACCACTCTTGTGTTTTATCACAAAAGTAAATTTTTGCAAACATTCTACCCACTTGGCATGTTTCTGGTTCAACTTCGACTGGGTATTGATGAACTATAAGGCATGATTGTCTGAATACAATAAGAATTCCTTTGGCAGCTTAAAAATGTCTCCATTTCTTTAAGGCTTGTACAATAGCATAAAATTCTTTATCATAAGAAGAATACTTCTTCTTATCTTCATTTAGTTTCTCACTAAAGTATGCTATTGGTCTCCGTTCCTGACTCAAAACTGCTCCAATTGCAACTCCACTAGCATCTGTTTTGACTTGAAATACCTTTTCAAAATTAGGTAAAGCCAAAAATGGTTTCTCTGTGATTTTCTCCTTCAACAAATTAAAATTCCTGTCTGCTACTTCTGTCCACTTGAATGGTTGATTAGTCTCGATTGTTTCAAGAATTGGTGCACAAATCTGACTAAAGCCTTTGATAAATTTTCTGTAAAAACTTGCAAGACCATGAAAGCTTCTTACCTCGAATATATTCCTTGGAATAGGTCAGTTTCAAATTACTTGGACTTTCTCTGGATCCATTTTCAATCCTTCTTTAGAAATTACAAATCCCAAGTAAATTAATTCTTCCTTCATGAAACTACATTTCTTCATATTTATCAGTATTTTCTATTTCTATAGAGTTCTTAGAACCAACTTAAGATGCTCTAGATGTTCTTCTTTACTTTTACTAAAAACTAGAATATCATCAAGATAAACAATAACAAACTTGTCTACATATTCCTTCAAGACTTCATTCATTAATCTCATGAATGTGCTAGGGGAATTAGTGAGTCCAAAAGGCATCACTAACCACTCATACAACCTACTATTTGTTTTAAATGCAGTCTTCCATTCATCTTCTTCTCGAATTCTTATTTGATGATATCCACTCTTCAAATCTATTTTAGTAAAATATTTGGATCCACTCAAACAATCCATCAAATCATCCATGCATGGTAAAGGAAATCTATACCTGATAGTGATCATGTTTATGGATCTGGAATCTGTACACATTCGCCATTCACCTCCTTTCTTTGGACTGAGTACTGTTGGTACAATGCATGGACTAAGACTTTGTTTGATTAACCCCTTATCCATCAGCTCCTGCACTTGTCTTCCAACTTCTGCGTTCTCTTGAGGAGTTAATCTGTATGCTGCTTTGTTTGGAAAACTTGCTCCTGGTATTAGATAAATATTATGACTAATACTCCTGATCGGTGGCATTGCATTTGGAAACTCATCCACAACAATATCGACAAAATCATTCAATACAGTTTTGATTTCCTCAGGTAAATCATCTAAGTTTGTGGAAGTCAAAATTATCTTAGGTCTCCCTATGACAACAAAATGCATTTCTGCACCTTTTTCAACCTCTTGTAATAGCTCCTTCCCTCTCATCAGCATAACACTACTCCCATGTGTTCCTTTGTCAGCGTCATCCTTCAATGGCAACAATGTTTGTTTAGTTCCATCCTTTTCCAGAGTATAAGTGTTTCTCCTCCCATCATGAATAACTTTTCGATCAAATTGCCACGATCTTCCCAGTAATACATGGCATACATCCATGGGCATTACATCACATAATATCACATCTTTATACGTACCAATTTGTATCTCAGCCTTGCATTGTTCTGTCACAATAATCTGATGTCCCTTCTGTAACTATGAGACTCTGTAAGGAGTAGGGTGTATTGTCTTTACCAATCCTAGCTTTTCCACCATCTATATAGAAACAAGGTTGTCAATGCTTCCATTGTCAATTATTACTTTACAACACTTACCTTTTGATTTACAGGTAGTTCTAAATAAATTCTTCCTCTGCGCTGGTTCTTCAATATCCTTCTCTGTCTTAAGCAAGGTCCTTCTCTATAATAGGGATTCTCCTACTTCAGGTGATTCTTCCTTTTCCATAAATTGAGGTGGTTCTGGCTTTGCCTCAGCCACATTCACATTCCTCTGACTTGCTGGTTTATTATGAGGACAGTCTCATGACACATGTCCCCATTCTCCACATGTGTAACACCGAACATCTCTTCCTCGGCCTCTTCCTCTAGGTACAAATATTCCTCTGTTAAATTCTCCCCTCTGTGGTGGTCTACTACTTGAGCTACTTGCTTCATGCTGATGCTATTGTCCCCTTGGTCTAGTAGTTCCTCTACCTCTTACTGAGCTTCTTCCTCTAATCCTCTGATTCTGTTTTCTCAACATCTTCTCTTTTGTCTTCAAACCTGCTTGATAGGTATCTTCAATAGTCTTTAGACTCAACAAGCTGATCTCATCCTGGATGTCATACCTTAAGCCATTGATATATCTAGCTACCTTTTCCATGTCATCTTCTGCATGTCTTGCTCTAGTACTCAATCTATAAAACTCTTCTGTGTATTCCTTAACAGACATTCCTTTTTGCCTTAAATTTTGCAATTGTTTAAATATATTTAATTGATAATCTTTAGGAATAAATTTGGATTTCATTTTACTCACCATTTTGTCCCATTGCTTGATCTTGGACTTTCCTTCCCTCGTTCTGGATGTTTGTAATTCATCCCACCAAATAGCTGCATGACCCTTCAATTTTGTAACTACAAATTTCACCTTCTTTTTGTTGTCAACTTCCTCTTCATAGTCAAAATATTTGTCCAATGAGCTAATCCAATCCATTAGCTCTCTGCATTGAGACTCCCTTCATACATAGGAATTTCCATCTTTGGTTTTCCTCCTACTTTCGCCAACATCATGATAACTCTGGTAGTTTCATTTTCCTCTTCTTCTTCTTCCTCAGAAGATTCTTCTTTAGTACTATCATCTCCTTCATCAGGTGTTCTTCTCTGAGTAGTCTCAATCGTTTCCATTCTCATATGCAAACTCCATATCTCTTCTAGTAGAACTGCATTTGCTTTAGGTATTCCTCGACCAATGCCATCTCCTCTCCTTGGTGGCATTTTTACTGCAATTAACCTTAACTTCTGTGTTCTGATACCACAAATGATGCATGAATTAATCATTTGAGAGGTCTCAAAAATCATCCCACGATTCTTCGTTTCTTTAGCAATCCGACCTTTTCCTTTATAACTAGAATGTGTTTTGAAAAAGGCCCAAAACAATGGTATCCCCTTTTTAAATAGAAGTGCTCGCAATTCACCATAGATCGCAATCTAATTGATCCGATGGTCAATATTCACTCTGAAAATCAAAGCTGTCAGTGGGTCCTCTACCGTTGATTAACCCGCGACAGATCCAACGGTGCACAAAGATATCAGGTGCACAACTTGCACGGAGAGTACCCGCCCGCAAAGCGGTTTTGTCTCACCTCTTCGCTGCTACGTGTCCTCCGCTAAATGAAATCGGAGGCCCTCCTCGAAATACAACTTACAACTTTCGGTCCACCCAAAATACCACTACCACTATTTGAAACCTGCTTTTCTATTAAATAATCTTGCGATGCAAGATATGTTGATACAACAGTCGGGGAAGGTTCGTTCCATTGGTTCAAACTGGAATCAATGACTGAGAACTTATCTGACTTAACATTGTTAAAAGTACAAAGGCCATGATTCTTCTTTTAAATCCATGTTTGCTATTACGAAGCGTGAAAACAGAGAAATCATCAACCCTATCCTGAATACAAAGAAACAAAAGCACAATGAGATTTCGACAGGCTTGATAATTAATCACACACACACACACATTATCAATTATTCACAATAAAAGAGATTACAGAGTCTCGGCCTTGGCCCGATTACACAAATAAAATATCTCAGTTTCAAAAGGAAATCCACATGCTACTCTTGACTCTTGCTCCACTCAATCCTCCCTCATTACATTTTTTCCCTTCTTTTTATCAATTGAATATCACTCTATTCTATGCCTAACAACTCAATCCCTATTTTAATCAATCTAACAACAAATCTCTAATTCCTAGCTCTACCACACACCTATGCTAACAACTTATCTTTGAAACCAAAATAAGACAATTTCTAACTTTTACAATAATGAAATACAACTCATTTCTAGAGATATCCAACCTGTTAGCTCTGCTATAGGTTGCTGATGTTCAAGGGGCCTAAATAAGCTCATTTCCTCGGTTTCTGCTCAGAAACGGTCTACACCGGTCACCTTCATTATTTCTTTTCACCCCCGCTTATATTTTCAAACCCACTACCTACATTCTACCTCTAAAACTCTGTGTAATTCCACGATTCCTTTGACCCCCGAGCGCTAAGTTTTAGCCATCTGATCGTCCAGCTCCCCGATCCAACGTCCTTCGCTGTCCCCATGGTCGAGACTTACCTGCGTGTTAACCCGCGGGGAAGGTGGTTATCGGCCTGTCCCATCCGACACGCGTCATGACATAAGCGTGATCGCGAGGCCGCGTACGAATACCGCCGTAACTCTAAAGGTAGTGCAATAAATACCACCCATTTCCCAAAACCACTGTTCTGCCCCCGATCACCGTTGGATCTACTGCCCGAGATCCAACGGTCTGTGTTTGTCCCGCTCACATACCTCCCTCTTTCTCCTGCCATGAAATCTCCACCGTTGATCTGCGCAATCCGACGACTAGCTTTGTTCCTCCATTCTGTTCGTCCACATGCCATGAAATCTAAGTTCCTTAACTGCTCCATGCATATGAAGGACGAGCCTGATCAGTCCCCGGTACTACTTATAGCATAATTTCAACTACCTCATTCAAGAGTAGTATGGCTGAAGGACGAGAAGGACGATGCCAAAGAAGAAATTCACAACCAGCAGTTATGGAATCTCATACATATTACACTCCACCTAATCAAGAAGTACAACAGAGTATAAGAAAAGATCAATTTTGTTCATTAAAGCTAGAAGATTGCAGCAGAGACCCATACTAGATAGTTAAAGCGGTTGGTGGTCAATTATGACCCCTTGTTACACAAAAATATCGTCACCACGACTATTTTTAGTCAGTATGGGTCTATCATCACTTATACTGTCCTCCTAAGCAAGTCTCAGACCTCAGCTCTTCATGTCAAGCTTTGCAAATGAGAGAAAGACATTAAAATCGATAAAGCTCTGGTTCCGCACTTTCTCTCACTTTTACTTGCGGGCCCGCACCCTCTTTTCATATTACCTGCGTATCTGCACACTCTGTCTGTAAAGGGGTGGCTGCGTACCCCTGTGAAAGTCAAAAAGGCGCAAGTTTATTCTAAAAAACTCACTTTGGGTTAATTCTAGATGATTCTAGAAGGAATTTTGACGTGGATTGTTCGCTCCAAGGTGGTTCATGCATCCCAAAAGAGAAGGAGCTAATCCCTTGATAGGAGGAGCTACCCCTTTGAAGGAGGGCTTTATCCCTTTGAAGGAGAACCTAGTAACTTCCCTCCATTGCACTACAAATTAAGGCATTGGGTCAGTTGCTGGAGAGGTTAGAAGCTGAACATTTTTAGGGTAATGCTGATGGAATTGGGACTTCATAGTTAAACTTGAGAGGAGAGATCACATACCTTTTGGTTTCATTGGGAAGTGAGTGCAACTTGTCAAAGTAGAGGAGACTTCTTGTCGGACCCTGGGAGGAGCTTGTACAGCATCAAGGCACAGGTTGTAAAGTGCTTCTTTCATTTGAATTAATACAATCAGATTCATTTTTCTCAACAATTGTCTTATGTGGTTTGTTTCATAATCTCCTTGATCACATTATGATGGATATGCTTTATGACATTGGCTTTTTAGGTGCTATTTAATTTGTTTGCTTGTTTGTGTTTGCAGACTTGCTACAAGGGAGCTCATTTGGAGTAAAGGAGCGAGGCTTCCACAAACTTGCATTGGACCCAAGGTAGGCCTAAAACACTTGTTTGCCTTTGTTTTTAATTGCATATTTAGAGAAAGATAGATTTTGATTGGCTTGCTTGTCACTAGATATATTTAGATACTAGGGAGGTTGATCTTGTTTGCAACCTCGACTCATTCCGTGTGACAAAATGGCGACTCCACTGTGGAATTGATTGTTTTCCTTGTTTTGACTTTGACCTGAGAAACCTTTGTTTTTGTTTCTGTTTTTGGCTTGTTGTGTGTGGAATTGTGTGGATTTAGTAGATCTAGGATTATTTTTGGTTTTCATAGCTTTAGGAGAAGCCTGCACCCTGTGCTTGTAACACAGTGCGCACTTATACGCATGTTTGCTTTGCACACAGAGCGTGCACACACCTATGTAAACTGTGGGCCTGCGGACCCTGCTAAAATTTTGAAAAACTTAAATCTTGCTCTTTCAATTAGTTTAGTTTTTGTTTAGATGTTGTTATCCCCTGCCCAGACCTGCATATGACTTGTTAAGAACTTTCGTTGGTTTAATTCCATTGGTGTTAAGGTTTTAGGTGAAATTCCTAGAAGTTTTGATTGCCGTTCTTGATTTTCATTTTGGTCGTGTAGTAGCTCAGAGCTTAGAAGCTGTAGAAGCCTCAGATCACCTTGGTTTTTACTGGCCTTCTTATGAGTCTAACCATTTGTAAAATCTACCTTTGTTGAGCAATCCATCTTGTGTTTTCTCTTTGCGAAACATCGAAAAAGCTTGTGTTAAAAGTTTGGATTTCATTTTTACAAAAGAAAACAAAAATTGCTTGTTTTTTGACTGATTTGTGATTCTGGACAAGTTAGTCCTTGGTTTGCTTATCGCCAAGTAAAACATCCTTGAAAAAGACATCTTGTAAGATTTTATTTCAAATAGTTTTTTTATAGTTTGTAGATCTCAAGCTTTGCTTTATCCATAGCTTTGAGTGTGTTATAAAATACAAAAATCTCTTTTGAAAAAGTTTGTTTTTGTAGTCTTTGAACTTTTGAAAGAAAAGAGAAATTCTTGTGAATATACCTAGTTGTCTCGTTTTGAGTGCATTGGAAAAAACAAAAACTCTTCTTTTAATTTGTTTGTTAAGAAAGATTTGTGTTTACAAGCATTTGCATTCTCAAACTCTTTCCTAGCTAGAAGTTCATTGAAGGGAAAAGATTGCTTAATCATCTTAAGTGCATTTTTTTTAGTGATTTCGAGTCGAGTCTTCACACCACGAGTTTCATCTCCGCACCTCTTGACTTAATCAAAAACCAATAAAAATAATGCTTAAAGTAAAATCAATCTAGTAATCTTTTTATTTCTAGGCTCTATTACACCAACATAGCTTAGGCTAGTGTCTTGGAGTAGGGAGTAATCAACTCTCCAAGATAGTAAAACAAACAAGTAGCTGTATCTTGCAGTAGGAGAAAAATCCAACTGTTGCATCTATGCTCTAGGAAAGCTCCTCTTAAAGGAGAAGCACGAGATCGTGTCTGAACCAGTGTGGGAATCAATCCTTCCTCATTGGGAACGACGCCAGATATTCACGTATTAAAAAACGGTAAACCTCGGATTAACCATTGTCGAGGAGCCTGGGGTCACTTGTTGGTAAACCTTGGTTTATGTCAAGGAGCCTTCAAGGGGATTGAGCTTGTTACTCTGCCCTTGCGTGCGTATCGAATCGTAGACTGTTCCCCCAGGTATATTTGTTTCTGTTGGTAACCATAGTGACCATATTCTATAGGATTCTTCCTAAGGTGACGGCGGCGGGAAGATCTCACTGTACCTGGAGCAGACATCGGCTAGACTCACTTGGATTTTCTGGGGGGTTCTCTTCACTTGAGATGATTAAGTGGAGAAACTTGTGCTAGTCTATTCATTAAGCAGGTTGCCGGGGTAACTGTTCCAACTGCTATTTCTGTATCGAACTCTACGACGTTGGATTTCATCACCAACTAGTGTTTTCGGTCTGGAAAGTTACTGTTTGTGTGTGATTGATCTCCTAGATTCTTTAGGTGTGTGATTCAATTTGTTTGGTTCTTTAGAGGCTTTAGGTGGTTTTCGTTGAGATTTTACCTTGTTTGCGTGTGAAGTAGTTAAAAGTCTTTAACTGTGGCTGAATTACCAAGGTAGTCCCGTAGACTTCGGGGCCAATCTCCTGAGTTTGTAAACGTGGCTGAGTTATTGAGGAAGTCCCGTAGACTTCGGGGCCAACCTCCTGAGGACGTACCGAGCCATCTTGAAGGCTTGAAAGTCCTTGTAACTCCTAGTGACAGTAGAGGTGGGTCACCTGAAGAAGGAGAATCTTCTTTGATAGTACATTCTGATTCTCAACCGTTAGTAATTTCAGAAGTTACTGGTAGTGTTGCATCTACTAGTGATATAGGTGAAGAGCCTGAAATATCTGAACCCGAATCTGAAATTGCTACTACTCCCATATCAGAGTTTGTTTCTCCATCTTCTAGTGGTCCTAGTTCACCTAGGGTAGAAACTGTAATTACCCAAGATCTTCCTTCTGGACTTATAGCTATTGAAGAACTGGCTATTCCAGACAATGAAGAAAGTTTTCCTTTTCCAAAATATCGACCTATCTTAGACCTTAGGGAGCGTGAATCAATATTTTACAGTCCACCTAGGAGCAGTGCTTGGTATCGTTCATTGACTAATCTTTTGGAAAACCCGGGACTAAGTTTTTCACCACCTTGTATTTTTTATCACCCAGCACCTAGAGATTACTATCCTTTATTGAATATGTCTAGCCAGTCATCCATGTTTTCTCAATCTCTGGAAGCCTATTTGTACGGTGGTCCTTCTGTTCCCGCTGGGTATCAGTCCATTTCTGGTACTTTTTCGGGAGCATCTCCTCAACCTATCGAACACAAGTTATTAACTGGAAGTAGTGGTACTAGATCATTGAGTGTAGAAGATATTCTCATGATGTCAGGTTCTCAACCTCAAGGTGGCCAGTTACTGCCTGGGGGGCAACCTCAAGGTACCCTGTATGTGCCTGGGGGGCAACCTCAAGGTACCCAGTATATGCCTGGGGGGCAACCTCAAGGTACTCAGTTTGCGCCTGGGGGACAACCTCAAGGACAATACATACCTACGGGATAGTAGTTCCTCAAGGTCAACCCCAGACTCAATATGCACCTCAAAATCACCTCAATATCAATATGTACCTCAAGGTCAACCCCAGTATCAGTACGTGCCTCAGGGTTATCAACCCCAAGGTCAGTACCCAGCTCAAGGTTACCAACCACCTTCGGGTTCATCATATTATCAACCCTACCCTCAACCCGTTTATGGTCCTCAATATCCTCACCCTGTTATGGGTCCATACCCCGGAACGAATTTAGTGTGGGATCCATCTCAATCCCAACAGGTCTTGCAACCGAATGCACAGTTGTCATATCAAACTAGACAACCCTTAGTTTCCGGTTCATCCCAGCAACCTGTCTAGCCTACTGTTCAAACTTATGCACCTTCTGTAGTTTCTCAGTCTGGGCCTAGTACGCCTCGTACTCTGCCTCAAACGTCTGCTACGAATGCTACAACATCTGTTCCATCTACCCCACCTTCTTCTGGAGTATCGACATCTCCGGTTTCTACTGTCCTTGTATCTACTCCTCAGACATCTTTACCTCAGTCTGGACCCACGGTCCATACTTCGGTTTAGATGCCTGTAGGAAGTATGGTTGTCACCACTCAACCTCAATATAATCAACAACCGTACCAAGGACAGTACCAATACGGTCCTGCTCCGCAGCAACCAACCTATCAGTATCAACCGTACCCTAGGTATACATATCAACAACCTCAGCAACCCCAGTATGGTCCGGTTAATCATGGTTTTCCAAGAGGTCAAAATATCCCAAATGCGATCCCCATTCCTAGTTATCCTGGATATCCTCCTCCTCGGGTTGGTCTGCAGACCCAGAGTTTTAGGGACCCTAATCGTCAGTTACCATTTATCGCAACTTTGGACTTGCCTGACTTGACACGCCTTACGAACGATCCAATTAACTATCTTCCGTTTTGGCCGCCAATCCCGCATAAGTTGCCTAGTGATATTCCTAAGTTTGAAGGTAAGCCAGGAGAGGACCTGTCGAACCATGTGATGACTTATCACCTCTGGTGTGCGTCTAATTCCATTTCAGATGATTCAATCCGTTTACGAATTTTCCAGCGCACTCTAATTGGTCTTGCGGCCAAGTGGTACATTGAGTTACCATGAGCCACTTTTTATAATTTTAGTTAGTTAGCTACTTCGTTTTTAACTCATTTTCAGTTGCCAGTCAGATATGACAAAGGCACGGAATTATTAACTTCGTTAAAACAGTCAACGTCCACTTACATTTTAGATCATATTCATGAATGGAGACGTCGACGGCGTTTAGTGAAGGTTTTTATCCCAGATCAGATCTTAGCTGAATGGTTTGTAAAATCTTTACTACCCAAGATCACTGAGGATGTGGCTAAGGCTGGAGTTGTTACTGAGGAGAAAGTAATTGCTCAAGCACAATACCTTGACTTAGTTTATACTCAATCAGGTACGTTACATGAGAAAATCCCCGATCTACCCAAACAAAATCAAATCGCTGCAGCTCCTTCAGGGTCTCACGCTGCTGATGGTATGATTGGTACGGTTAATACCAAAAGTAAGAAGAAGTCTTCCAAGAATTCTTCTCTGATCATAACCTTGCCAGATTCCCTGACAGGAGATTCTTCCGTGGAACTTTCCACCGATATTCATGTTGTAGAGTCATCTACAACTAAATCAAAAACCGGTGGTAAGAAGAAAGGGAAGAAGAAGAATAAAACAGATAAAAATTTGAAAGAGAAACCAGAAAAAGTGGAATCAACTGATGAAAAATGCAAACCTCGTTATCCGTGTCTCATTTGTGATGAAGAACACTTTACGAGAGACTGCCCTCATAGTGCAGAGGTTGCGAAAATTGTCAAAGGTTCCCAAACTCCTGTTGTTTTGAAGGATCCTTTTCCAAATCAAGACAGTAAGATGATAGGTTCTTCCTCAAGTGCTAATGAAGAACCCATACTGATGATGTCCCATGTTAGGATTGCGACTCGATCACAAGATTATGGCAGTAAAAGTCTTGTTGATGGTAAAGAAGCAGAATCTTCTCATTATAATCCATCAACCTCAGCTCCTGGTTCCGATCCATTACAGATCGAGAAACCTAATCCAGACTTAGTAATCAAACCGCCTACCAAGGGTATACTTCGAAAGTCTGCTTTCAATCCACATGCAAGAGCAGCTCAGAACTATAACATTGTTGAGGATTTAGCTGTTTCACCTTCAGCAATGTCAGCTTTGGAAGTGCTGCAATCATGTCCAGCACAACGTAAATTACTTTTGTCGGCTATAGGATTTGTTGACGTTCAGGACCCGAACCTTATAATCTTCAATTTAGAAAATAGTGCACTATGCTTACCTCATCAAATGCCTGTCTAGATTCCAGTGATAGTCAAAAACAGACCTGTTCATAGGACTGCGATTGATGAGGGAGCTTCCACGTGTATTATGTCGATACAGTGTTGGAGATCGCTTGGTTCTCCTTCACTAAATCAATCCCTGACGATTCTAAAGGCCTTTGGTGGCCATGGGTTTCATCCTTTGAGCATTCTACAGGATTTACCTATAGGGATTGAAGGTAAAACCATTAATCTAGATGTGGAGGTGGTTGATGCCCCTCTAGATTACAACCTTCTCTTGGGTCGTAGTTGGTCTTACGCTATGACAGTTGTCGTTTCATTGGTCTTTCGGCTTATAAAGTTCCCTCATAATGGAAAGATCGTAACCTTAGACCAGTTGTCTTACTTTTCATCGGACCCAGCCTCTGTTGAAAGCATTCAGCATGGTGGTAAAATGACTATCCCGTATAAGGATGTTGGAGTAGGTTTAGTTAAAGATTCTGGTTTACTGGTTCCTCCTATCAACGCATCATCTTCTACTGCAACCATTCATATGATTTCATCAGATACCATTGTTAATGATGATCCTTGGATCATACCTTCTGAATCTGAGATAGACTCCTTTGGTACTTTTATGCCTTTGAGTCCGTATGAACTTGTGTATCAGACTGTGCAGTTGTTCTCCGACGCAACATCAACCCAAATTGACTTAATGAATGTGGTCCATGCGGAATCACGTTCGACATCGAACTCAGATTCAATAACGTTTTCTGAACTTGTTCAAATTGATGAGAAAATTCGTGAAATCCTATGCGTCGATGAGTTATCATGGGAAGATCTTCATCACAGATCTTCATTTTTACCTGAGGGAGATCGTTTTGAAAATGATTTTTCATCAATTTTTACGACTGAATATGTCAAGGAAGCTCAAAATCCAATGAAACATCCTGATTCTGAGTTAAACTTGGGAAATATTTCTCGAACTATTCCTCTTGACATTTCGGTTAAGCCTGGAATTGTTGAAAACATTCATATAGGTGCCTCTTGTACGAAAGATGAAATTCAAACATATAAGGCCCTATTTCAAGAATTTTGTGACGTGTTCGCCTGGTCATATGAGGAAATGCCAAGAATTGACCCCATAAGTGTAGTTCATGAAATCAAAACTTACCTGGATTCTAAACCCGTCCGGCAACGTTTGTGTCAGATTCACCCAAGAAAAGTTGTTGCGATTAAAGCAGAAGTTGAAAAATTACTCAAAGCAAGTTTCATTTATCCGATCCCGTTAATGGATTGGGTATCAAATATTTTTCCTGTTAACAAAAAGCAAGGGACAATAAGAATATGTATCGACTATGGGGACATTAATCGAGCCTGTCCAAAGGACAATTACCCAACTCCCTATATCGATCAAATCATCGATGATTGTGCCAGTAGTGAAATTTTCTCCTTCATGGATGGTTTTTCCGGATACAATCAAATCAATATTCTACCTGTTGGTCAACCAAAAACGGCATTCATTTGTCCATGGGGGACATTTGTTTATTGCAAATTACCTTTTGGGCTCAAGAACGTTGGGGCAACTTTTCAACGGGCCATGTCTTATGCTTTTCATGATATCAAGCATATTGTGCAACCCTATCTCAATGACTTGCCTACTCATTCATTACATCAAGCTAATCATCTCGTCCATTTAAGAGCAATATTTATGAGGTGTAGGCATTATCGGATTAGGTTGAACCCCCACAAGTGTGTTTTCTGTATTGAAACAGGTCGGTTACTAGGGTTTGTTGTTTCAAAAGCCGGCATTCGCGTCGATCCCTCGAATTTTGAAGCCATTATCAAATTGCCTCCTCCTTCGAGTCTTCGCAAACTCCAAAGTTTGCAAGGGAAAGCAAACTTTTTACATCAATTCATCCCTAACTACACCGAGATCACAAAGGGTTTTACCTGGTTGTTGAAGAAGAATACTTCATTCTTTTGGGACGAGATAGCTGAGAAATATTTTGATGCACTAAAACACATGTTGACCCATGCACCATTGTTGCATCCTCCCAACTACAAATAGAATTACTTCTTGTATCTCGCCACATCCCATTCCACCATCGGAATGGTGTTAGTTCAGGAAGATGAATTCGGTTCTGAATATGTGATATATTACCTTAGTCGAACTCTAAATCCAACTGAGCTAAAATGCTTGCATGTGGAGCAATTGGCATTGGCAGCTATTCAAGCTGTCCAATGTTTTCGTCATTACATTTTACTATGAAAAACTACGGTCATTTCTGATTGCAACCCTATGATCTATATTTTACCCATTGCAGACGAATCCTTGTTTCTTATCAGCACTTTAGATCCGTGGTACGGAGATATCATCGTTTATCTCCAAACCCAATCTTTTCGACCAGATATTTCATGGTCGGAACGTCGAAAAATACGATTCTAGTCCCAACAATTCAAAATTATTGGAGATACTCTTTATCGTCGTGGGGAGGACTCTATTTTTTGACATTGTTTGACTCATGAGGAAGCTGAAAGGGTCCTAAATGACTGTCACTCTGGAGCGTGTGGCGTTCATATGTCTGGGTATGCCACAACTCAAAAGATATTGCGCGCTGGCTACTTCTGGCTGTCTATGTTTAAAGATTGTATTATCACGGTCCGAAAATGCCACAACTGCCAAATTTTTGATCGAAAGATGCACGCTCCAACTGCTCCTCTTCACCCTATAATTGTCGTTGGTCCTTTTGCCAAATGGGGTATTGATTTTATTACATGTAACCCTCACTCGGCCGGGGGGCATGCATATATCATCCTTGCGGTAGATTATTTTACCAAGTGGGCCGAGGCGATGCCTACATTTGAGGCAGACGGCAAAACAGCTGCGATTTTCGTATTCAATCATATAATTGCTAGGTTTGGTGTTCCACAAGCGATTATCACTAATCATGGGCGTCATTTTCGAAACATTATGATGACTGAACTTACAGGCCAGCTTGGCTTGCGTCACGACAGCTCAACTCCTTATTATCCACAAGCTAATGGCTTGGTTGAAGCCATCAACAAAGTTCTAGTCATCATGATCAGACGAATCATTGGGATTCATTGTTCAAATTGGCACAACATGCTATTTTCAGCGCTTTGGGCGTATCGAACCTCAGTAAAAACGTCGACAGGTTTCACTCCTTTCCAACTAGTTTATGGTTTGGAAGTTGTGTTACCTATTGAGTACGAAATCCCGTCATTGCGAATGGCCATTGAGTTACTTCTAGCCACTTCCGAAGAGGAAAGACGTTTGTTATACTTGGCACAGCTAGATGAGAATCGACGCGATGCTGCATTAGCGATCGAATCTCATGCAAAACGTATTAAAGCTCAGTATGATCGAAATGTGACCCCTCGAAATTTTTCAGAAGGAGATCTAGTCTTATTATACGATCAGACAAATGATAAACTAGGCGCTGGAAAATTCATGCCTATGTGGCATGGTCCCTATGTTGTCAAAGGAAAGCTTGCAAAAGGGGCCTATGAATTGGTAGACTTTGACGGGGTCTCTTTAGGTAAACCCAGAAATGGTCTTTACCTAAAGAGGTATTATGCTTAAAATGAGTGTGGAGATTTTTTTTAGTTAGGTTAGTTTTCCTTCTAAGATGGTGTGTTTTAGATTAAAAAGTGTGCTTAGCTTAGAGAGAGTTTTTTGTCGTTATTCCCGCTTATCTTGGTTTTACTCTTGATGTCGCAGATGTCGACGCCTCTCCAAACATACATTGGTTTCGCTGATGGTGCTTGTCGTAGTACACGAAATATTTCTTTTGCAGCTTGGGTTATCTATTCGCCCTCTGACGTGTTGGTATCTATGCATGGGGTAAGCCTCGGTCAAACAACAAACAACATTGCAGAGTATAGTGCAGTGATTGAGTTATTATCTAAATCTATTTCATTTGGGATTCAGAGTTTGATAGTGAGATTAGATTCTGAACTCGTTGTATTACAACTTAATAGAGTATACGCCATTAGAAATCCAGTATTATTGAGATTATTTTTGAGAGTGCGTCTCTTGGAACGTGAATTTGACTATATCGAATATCAACATATTCCAAGATCTTTAAATACATTAGCAGATGCAATTGCTTCTCAAATGTTAAGTAGACATGTGCAATAATCATACAAGTAAATTTAAAAAAACATTCCATAACATGTTTAACAAGATAAGCTGGTAATAATGATATCATATATATAGGAGTGTGTCAAAATAATACATCGTCCTCGATCATAGGTTGAAAAACACCTTATGATCGGCAAAAATGATAGGTACAAAAAGCAAAATGTCATATGTGACTACAATAAGCGATCATCCCATCACTGGTGATGATCTCTATACGAAACCACTGCACGGGCCACCTTACAAAGGAACCTCCTAAAAGGTTCGGGGACTCCAATCACATAGCCCTGAAGTCGACGAGGGATGTCGTCTATGCTAGTCTCGGGAATGTCCCCTGTCAAGCGCTCTAGGTGACTCTCCAACTCGGCCAAAGTCTCTGCTGATTCATCCTGTGGGGCTGGAGCCGATGCAACTGGTTGCTTTCTCTCGAAAGGCTGGAGAGCGGCTGGTCGCTGTGGGCCCACATCTGCATTTTGAAATTATTACTATCAAGTTCTGAGACGATATAAAAATAAAAAAAATTAACATTAGGAAAGTGTTGAAAATGATTACCTGAGTCGTCCCACTGCTCTCCTGGAGGAAGAGCGATGCCTGGGTCTCCACGAAAGTCAACCCCAGCATAAGGAAAATCCTGGATAGAAAAAACCTGGTTCTCCAACCATTGTAAATACTCAGGTTTGAATGGGACGACCTTGGTCCCCTCGTCAGGATGACGAGCCATGACTGTGACCCATCGCATCAGTTTGGGCTCTCGGGGAAGCCCAGCTCCAACTGTAAGGTGCTGCGGGATGAGCATAGGAATCCTCTCCAAGCCAAAGCTCACGACTAAAGCTCCATAACCAAAAGTCTTCAGTCGTCCGTTCTTGGCCCTGGTCAATTGGCCCTTCACATTGGCCAACACAGCATCGCACCAGTTGAAGATGGTGCCCTGAAAGCAATCAACTACCATACGCATTTGGGATCCGGTGGCAACATGTAATGTGGTAGCTCCACAAAGTCTAGTAACAATGAATGCAATCACCATGAGCTCAGGATGGGATATGGTCTTTATGTTTATCCCTTTGTCTCTAGTCTCGCGGTTGCAGTACTCTAACCGGAGACTATCGACGGACTGGCCACCTTCCCTAGTCCCGCACAGAGTCAAGTCAACGCCTCTCTTAGGCAAACCAGTCAAAAAATATATATCCGCCGGCTCGATCTCAAGCTGGTGGCTACCAATAAAGAAGCACTCGTCCTGGACGCTCCATCTGTCAACCATCCACTGCAAGAAATCCACCTGAGCCCTCATGCCAGGAATGGCCCAGTATTTGTATAAGTCACACGCCCTCAAAGCATCAAGCGAAGGTTGATGACTCCATGCGGCAGCATCCACATCCTCATTCTCTCGTTCACGCCAATATAGCATGGTGTACCACCTACATCAAGCAAAAAGATCAATTAGAGAGCTAGAATAATTTTTCTTTGGTCCATTTTTGAAGATTTTTGGGTTAAAAACCCTCGCGGTGGGGCCCACACCCTTCCTGTTGGACACAGTACGTGGGACCGCACTTTGTCCACATGGAAGGTGCGTACCCCAAGCTTTTTCCCAATGGAGAAAAAGTCGGGGTCCGCAGGTTCGCAGTGGTGAGACTGCATACCCCGAGCGCGGGTTTTTTTGCCTAAAAAACCTCCTAAAAAATGAAATGAGGGACTAAATTGCAAAATTAAATGGTTAAAAAACAAGAGAAGGATGATGTGGATTACCTGGAGAAGACAGCGTTCGATTCCGACGGTTGGATTTTCCGCAATCCTCTCGGGAAGTTTTCAGAGCAAAAGCACTATTTCCTCACCCAAATCACAAATGGTAAAAATGAATGGTAAAAACCCCTTTTCAAAAGTTTTTTGAGTAAATAAATTGAAATTTTGTTTATGTTTTACTTTAAAAAGGTATTATTGCGACATTTTTATCTCTTTCAAGCAGGTATGAGTAATGTTTGTGTTTTTGTGCAAGATAACAGGATTATTCAGGC
>APFE030786973.1:2796-37320 GCA_000404065.3 Pinus taeda
CATGGATAACTGTTGCATGTCAGTTCTGTCAGAGACCCAGTTGAGATCAGATGTGGGATAATGTACTATCAGATGCTTAACTATTTCTAGTAAGTAGTTTTTGCATGGTTGAGGAACTAGTGTTTTCAAGGAATACATAGTTGGACCATTGGTTGTTTTTGGTATGTTGGAATTAATAGCATATGCTTTTGCTATTATTTCCTAAGAAAACTACGTAAGGACCATAGGGAAAGCCTATATAAATAGGGCTTGGTTGGTTCATGAGACATATCTCTTCATATCTTCATAAATCATTGAGAACTGAATAGCTTGAGAGCTAATTCTTCTTGTATTGTGAAGAGGATTTTCACTTGATTGATAATACATGGTTGGGGTTTTATGTTGGTGCTTTCCCCTGGATATATCTTGTGTTATGTGTTATTATTTCTCTTGATCTGTTGTGCATGTTTCTACTTGATGTTGCTCATGAATTCGATTATGCTTCCGCTTAATGTTTTGTAGAACTAGAACAAGTATTATGCTTTAGGACATTGCATATATTGGTTTGTTCTACAAGTGAAATTTCTACACTTCCTGGGTTTGGGTTATCCATTTTAACCTAATATGATCTTTGCCACGTCACCATCACCTTTGATCCTATGATGTAAAATGCTGCCAAACTCTAGAGTCGTGTCATCCACGTGTTCAAGAGAAGTCTTCTTGCCTGTACATTGTCTGATCATCTGTCACATTCTTGGATTACTCTCATTCATTGTGTTTCCTATTTCATGCCAATGATGAAGGATCCATTATGACTTTCTTTCGATGGATTACTTCCTGTTGACTTTAGCCCATTATCCAGGAAGTTGATTTAGAAACTCCTTTCCAGTAGCTTAGAGCTTGCATGCCTCATTGGTAAGTTCTTCGCACTCGACGACATGTTCTCATCATTGGCCCTCGATCGAGTGATTTCACAGGTGTTCGACCTCAATTCCTTATTCACACTTTGTGAATTTTACCGATAGTACCTTGAGATCCATTGACAGTATGGGTGGTTTCTCTCGTGCTTGTTAACGGTTCACATCATTGGCTGGTAATCAAGTGATTTTATAGCATGTTCGACTTCAACACATCTATTCACATGTTATAATTTGTACTTTGATCGGGTCATGTTGGAGCGCAAGACCATAGGTTTAGATCACAAAAGTCCAAGTTGCGAGGAGTGATGAGTCATTCATGATTATATACATGATTCATTAGATGGATGGTTGCGACCAAACTGTGGGTATCATTTTGATCCTGCTCAGTCGAATGGTTGCGACCATACCATGGGTCTTGTCATTTTGATCCTCTCTACGCAGATGGCTACGCCCATGCCATGGATCTATTTCATATGATCCCTTCAGTCAGGTGGCTGTGTCCATGCTGAGGATCCATGCACATGATCCTTTCCTTGATGGATAGCTGCACCTATACCATGGATTCATGTATTGTTATATGCCTCTCATGTTTATCAGGCATGACTATCATATTTAAGATATGTACATGTATGTTTGAGTTGCAGGTCTTCTGATGCTGGTATTCTAAGTCCTCGCTCCGTCTTAAAGCATTTCAACCATCACTCTCAGCTTTGACTTCATGCTTTAGGGGGCATTATGTTACACAGTAATTTGTCACTCTCCTGTCACTCCCTGTTTCTGATCCCGCAGAACCCTAGTAATGACTACTGTGTTATACTTTCACCATGAAATCTATGCTCTTGCATCCCTTGAAGTTTGAAAAAAGTAGTCCCCACTCCCTTCAGAACATTTCCAGAGAATCCTTCTTAAAACCCAATTTTTAAGATCAACGCTCTTTCCCAGTGTCTCACCTGCGTTGATGGCAGATTTTTACATTGTGACCTGTGCAGATCTGTTATCGGGAAAACTAGTGTCCATTCAGAGCTGATAGTCCCACTAAGACAGGTAGCTATCTTAAAAACAAACAAACTAAAGTTACTTGCATTTTCATTTATGAGAAGTAGATGAGAGAGAAGCAGAGAGTACCAACCTCAGTCTTCCGCTTGGCTCCTTGCTTGTGTCCTCTCCCCTTTAACAGATCTTTGCTACTCCTTCCTCAGTTGTCCCACTTCAAAGAACACCTGTAGAGTCAAAGCAACATAATACCATCAAAGCATAAATATCTACAATCACAAACAATATAGGATCAGATATATATTGACCATACAAATGCATATATCAATTCAAGATTCATAGACATACAAGAATATTCAGGAAAACTCAAATAGCTTTATTGATAGAAGTAGTAGAAGAGAGGATTACAACCCATTGATCTGACCCAGTGCCATCGTCCCAACATGAAAGCCCTTCTTCACCTCATGAAAAGCTAGATCACCCAACACTATGATGTTCCACAGAGAAACCAACATCACTTCCTTACAAGATGCAAAATTCCAGCCTCTGGATCTCTAGGATGAGGGATCCATATATAGATGTTTGCAGGTGGGTGAGTCAGCTTCTAGGTTTTTGATTAGTGTCATTTCTTGATAGTTCTCAGTTCCACTTGGAGATTTCATGATCTCTTACTCATCCCTGGGCGAATTCAGAGAGGCAAGTGTCATAGGAGAAGTTTCTGGAAGATTCCATGATCATCCTCCTTGCAAACTGTCTCTGCCATTTGTCTACTTTCGCCCATCGCACCCCATAGAAGGGTTTTTCAATATGCATCGTACCCTCCGTGTGCTTTATGTGGAGTACTAAATAAGGTATGTTTTTATTGATTATTTTGTCATATTTTCTTTAGAACGCGTAACCTCTTTGCATCATGAACTAGGTAGATAATAAGAAATCATGACAAAATCTATAGGATTTATATGCAACACGAAAACACTAATAATTGCCATTTCTTATGCAGGAAAAGGAAAAAACAAAAGATTGTCGTTCCAAAGAAAAAGACAGGGTCAAGTTAATTGCTGTCCCTTTGGCGGGGAACCATATGCAAAAAAGGCGATCTAAATTAAAACATCTCAGCCAAGGAAAGGAAAAGGAGATATCGACTCGACGCAAGAAAAGAAACGGATAACTAGGAATTAACAGTTTGGTGAATCCCTCAGGATCCTTTGATCCTGAGGGATCGCTGCCTTAACTATTTTTTCATCCTTGATATCTCTGCTTTAGCTGTTATTAAAAGGGGAAACACTGCTAGCCCGGGAGGAGGACCTGCTGTTAATTTTTATGTAACTTTGCTCTGTATTTGAAACTTTGATCATTGACTCTTGTTGAGAGATGATCTGTTGTAACTCTGTTTTAATGCTTTAATATAAATCTGGTTGCTGTTTCGTCTGTAATCCTAGAATAATCTCAAGCAGTGTGTCCCTGGAGGCTAAGGGCCCGACCCTGGTGGAACACTTGCTCCTGTACCATTATCTTTAGTGCGTGCGTGGTTTTCATTATTAGCCTTGTTCGGTAATCTGATGTGTTTTGTTATTTTACATCACGACTCTGTTATATTTGATTTATGTTAGACTGAGTAATATCATTCGCTGTGACAGGAATGTTGTATTGTTCATTCTAACTTTGTAACGCATTGCTGTTCCTTTAATCATTAATATAACATTGCTGGTCTTTACAGAATGCTATTGCTGTTCAATTACAGAGTACCCATGCAGTAACATTTATCAATTGGTATTACTGTATTCATCTATAGATTACATTTAATTGTGATTGCTGATTCAATTGATACTGCTACTCCATTACGAATTATGATCGTTATCCTTATAACTAAGATTGATATTTGTATTACTGAAATCAGATTACTATTTTCTTAGTACTAAGGCATGCCGTGTGTGTTATTTATCTTAATTTATTGTGCATTTACATTTGGTTCTAAAGTGCTGTTCTATATTCCATTGCTAATCAGTTGTTGTTCTACTTCCGTGTGCTATCCGATTTATTCTTAAAGTAAAGATTGCCATCTGATTTCTATAGGATACGATTGCTGCACTTATTTCTGTAGATTAAGGTGTTGCTATTTATAAGATTTAGTTGCTGTTACATTTTCCTAGTTGCCGTTCCATTTCTTAGTTGCTGTTCCATTTCCTAGTTGCTGTTCCATTTCCTGTTAATTGCGTTATCATTGCTTTGGTGTGCAGAACGATCTGAAACTATAGTGGGCGTTGACATTTGTGTCTAGTTCCTAGATTGATGATCTGTTCCTTGATTATCTTTAATTACATCAGTTTACAGAGGGATGAGTTACTGTTACTGGACCCTTGACTGATAAATCGCTTAGTTTTCCGAATGCATGATTTAGGCTTTAAAGTGCTTTGCTGTAAGTAGATCTTGTTTTAAGCATCCGTTTACTCTTGTATTTTGAGCACTAATGATAGCCTTAGACTGAGTACACTCTTTGAAATAACAAATCGTTCTTGGATTGACAAATTAATGTGAGGTAATTAGAGGTGAAAAGACTATTTTTACAGCTCAACATTTTGGCGCCGTTGCCGAGGAAGAGTGTAGCCTTTTTTTTTTTTTTTTTTTTTTTTCAAGAGTAGTGTAAGAACCTGCTAGGAAAGAACTGGGTTTTAAAAACGGAAGGTAAGAACCTGCGTGTGGAGTATGTAATAGCCCTGCTCCCCTACCCGCTTTCTTGCAGATTTGTTGTTGTTTTGTTTGGGTAGAACCTAGCAGTTGATTTGTGTGCATGACTAAGCAGAAAAAACCAGAAAAGAATCCCAAACCTCTACCCAAGCCTGATAAAGCTAAGGGGCCGGTGACCTTTGGCCGATTGACCTTTATAGATGAAATCCTTAAGAAAGCAGAATCTCAGCCTTCAGTAGGACCTAGAAAAGTTACTTCTAGATAGTCTACTAGTTCCCTTCAGGCCACAAGATCACCATCTGTAGCTTTTGCTGAGGTGCATAGTCAAATAGAAGAGCAAGATTTTCAAGAAATTGAAAATTCTAGCCCAAAATCATTGCAAGAAGGGAATCTTAGCAACCTCTGTGAAGGAATAGGAGAGATAGGAGAAACTGAAGAACCAAGATCTCCTCTTGGGGTAATTCAGCCATTAAGCAGCCCAGATAAGGGAAGTGCTGCAAAAATAATTTATAACGAAGTTGAAGAAACTCAACCCCCCCAAACATTAGGCACTCTCATCATCCCAGATAAAGGAAGTGTTGTCAAGGCCATTCCCATTAGAGCCAGTCACCCTTGACAACCTAGGAATACCCTCCTAGATATCCCAGAAGGTTATTGGCATATATTTGACCAAATGGCCCAGAACCAGCCAAACACCCAAACCTCTACACTACAATACCCCATTGTGGATACTGCAGCTAATGCACCTATGAAAGCAATTCCTCTTCAGCATATCCCTACATTCCATGGCTTTACATCAGAAGATCTAGATGCATTTCTATTTGAATTCAATGTGATGTGTAGAGGATATGACTATACCACCGATCCCCAGAAACTGAAATTATTTCCCTCTACATTAAAAGGGGTCGCTTTAAGATGGTTTATGGGATCAGGTGGTGGTGTTATAAATAACTGGGATCAAATGAAAGAGTCCTTTCTAAAAAAATATCAAGACTATTGCAGGTCTAGAGAGTTAAAAAATGAAATATTTCAAATGGTAGCTAGACTAAATGAAACATTAGAAGAGTATGTTGAACATTTCCAGTATAATCTTCAAAGATCTCCTTATGCATCATTACCCTTACCTGATAATGTATTAAAAACAACATTAATTAGTGGAATGAAGGAACAATGGATTGAAACATTAAATATTATGGGAAAAGGAGATATTTATCAGGAAAATTTTGCTGACATTATTAATCTATGTATTAGGAGCTCGAGAGGCAGCACAAGACTAAAACTAGCAGAGCATGATTGGTTTGTAAGTGATAATAGAATTTCGATAGAAGGAGTAACTCGTGCGGAAATTGGAAATTTATTAGAAAATTTTAAAACTGATATATTGGGGACACTGACAACACAACTTGATATTATGCAGGCCAAACAAAAGCAAGCAGAGGCAGAACAAAATCTGGCAATCTTCTATCCCAGGTGCAGGAAGAAACACAACCATAAAGAGTGTTCATTAGATGCAGTCCAAGTTTGCGCCATTTGTACAAAAGACCACTCTACAGAGATCTGTTTGTCACTTCTTGGATTGAAAGCAGTATACAAGGAAGCAGAAGAAGAGCCAAAATCGGTGTATCTACTCCATCAATGCCGTCAATGGCAGCCGCGACAATCAGGTATGTTTTCAGACCCATCTTCTTCTTTTCAGCCGAGACAATATCATGCTCAACAATATAATACAATGTGGAAAAATCAACCTCCCTTCCCGAATTGGCCACAACAGTCATTTCCTTCATCATCTCCATGGCCGAATCAAGAAAGTCAACCCAATTGGCCAAATTTTCCCTATACCCACCATATTGGCAAAATAATGCTTATCCAACACAATGGACCCCTCCTACTTCATAGAGTCAAGCCTGGCAGACAAATTGGAAAAGACCGATGAATCAACTAGTAGGAACCATCCCGCTCCCTCAACCTACACTGCCAACCTTACAACAAAACCCCCAGTCTAACTTAAGACCGCAACTCCCAGCCCAACCCAACCCTAATCCGAATAACAGACCGGTCCAATATATTCAAATAATTGAAACACCAGAAATAGGAACCGATCTAAGGGAGTGTAATGACCTTCAATTAAGATCTGGGCATATCATCGAAACTGAGGGAGATAAGACAGCTCACGTTGAAAATCAGTTACCTATAGGACAACCGCCACAAGAAGAGGACGTGACTAGACAACAAATTCATAATCAAGCAATCACATCCTCTCCCCCATTCCCAGAATGATTAATTATACCTCGACCTATACAATATCCTGATTTCGACATTCTGGGAGAATTAAAAAACCTGTACATAAAAATTCCACTCCAAGCCATTCAAGACATTATGATATATGCAAGGACTATCAAATAATTATGTATAAAGAAAACAAGGAGGAAAATAACAAGTAACCTAAAAGTCCAAGTAGTCGGCACCCTGTCCGACTTATTATCAGAAAAAGAAACACCTGTTAAATACGAAGACCCAGGAAATCCAATAGTAACCGTGCAAATCTATGGTCAAACCTTCTCAAATGCCTTAGTTGATCTAGGAGCTGCAATTAACATCTTAACAACCACCACTTGCCAAAAACTGGGCATTACATTAGTAGAACCGACCTCTACTTTATAGAACTGGTTGACCGATCTGTGGTTAGGCCAGAAGGCACACTACATGATGTCATGGTATCCGTTGACTCCTGGGAGTATCTGACCAATTTTCTGATAATAAACCCCAAAAACCGACTTGATGGACATCCATTGATTTTAGGCACACCTTGGCTTGCAACTACCGATCCTTATATTGGCTGCCGACAAGGCAATATGACCATAACTAGAGGGGAAAATATCAAGAACTTAGCTTTATATCCTCCAGCGCAACCAAGTATCACAATAATAAAAACTAACAAGCACCCTGTATTATACCTTACTGAAAATATTAGATCTCCGTTAACCATAGAAGAGGCCCTTGATTTCAAAGACCAAACAGAAGATGATGCCATTAATAATTTTATTAGCCAAACTGAACCCAGATCCCACATACAATGTCACATGATAGAAGCAACATTTTATAATGAACTAGAAGAAGATCCTCTTGAAGATACACATGATCAAACAATGCCTACTACCTCTGTTTCAAATAGCAAAATTGTGGAAATTGAGTCGGGAAAGACTTTAAACATCAATGCCAACCTGACTTCCGAACAAGAAAATAAGCTCATCCAACTATTGAGGGAATATAAAGAAGCATTTGCATGGGACTACCCTAATATGAAAGGAATTGATCCCCAATTATGTACACACCACATTTACATAGAAAAGGATGGGAGACTTGTTCACCAACCACAAAGGAGACTTAATCCCCATCTAAAAGATGTTGTAAAGGTTTAACTTCAAAAACTTTTAGATGTCAACTTCATCTACCCTATCTTCGATAGTAAATGGGTCTCTCCACTTGTTGTGGTACCAAAAAAGAATGTAAAGTGGAGGATTTGTGTAGATTATAGAGAACTAAACAAAGCAACACAAAAAGACCACTTTCCCCTTCCATTCATTGACCAAGTATTAGACACTTTGGCAGGAAAGAAATTCTTTTCTTTCTTAGATGGCTTCAGTGGATACAATCAGATTCAGGTTGCCCCTGAAGACCAAGACAAAACCACTTTTACTTGTCCCTGGGGAACATTTGCCTATAGAGTTCTACCTTTTGGCTTATGAAATGCTCTTGCCACATTTCAAAGGGCTATCCTCAGCATCTTTTCAGACTTAATAAATGAAGGGCTCGAAGTATACATGGATGAATTTACACCATACGAAGACAATTTTGATCCAGCATTGGACACACTGGAAAAAGTCCTCCAGCGCTGCATTGCCACCAGACTTTGTTTGAGCCATGAAAAATGCTATATGATGATGACTGAAGGACTTATTCTAGACCATTATATCTCAATAGCTGGCATACAGGTAGACCCAACCAAAATTCAAATAATTTTGCTAATTCCCACTCCTACCACTCAAACAGAGGTACACAATTTTCTTGGATTTTCTGGGTATTATAGAAGGTTTATAGAACATTTTTCGCATATTGCTGCACCTCTGTATGCACTGACAGGTTGTTGACTTTCTTTGGATAGAAAAATGTGAACGTGCTTTCCTGGATCTGAAGAAGCTTGTGTCCACAGTCCCAGTCCTTCAAGGACCAAATTGGGACTTGCCATTTCAAATTTCATCAGATGCCTCAGATACAACTATTGGAGCAGTCCTTGGGCACGAAGAAGATAAAAAACCATATGCAATTTATTATATTAGCAAATATTTATCTCCTGCTGAATTAAATTATACTGTTACTGAAAAGGAATTTCTAGCTCTAATACATGCTGTCAATAAGTTCAGGCACTACATTACTGGATATCCTATTATTTTGTATACAGATCACTCTGCTATAAAATATTTAGCAAATAAACCAATCACCAATGGCAGAATAACTAGATGGTTGATTTTATTGCAAGAATTTGATATTACAATCAAGGACAAACTTAGAAAAGAAAACCCTGAAGCTGACTTTCTCTCCCGAATGCCAAAGCCAGTGGATGCAACAGCAGTTGAAGATCAATTTCCAGATGAGCATTTGTTTGCTATTACTGTTAAAACACCCTGGTATGCTGATGTTGCCAATTACTTAGCAGTAGGTAAATTACCAAAACATCTGACCCCCAATGAACGAAAGTAGATTGTTCGGCGAAGGATTGGAGGCTACCTGTTCCATACAGGGGAAGATATCCACATCAGGAGATACGTCTGCGAGGATGAAATGTTTGACATCTTGAAAGCTTGTCATGACGGACCATGTGGCGGACATTTCGCCGATCGCAAAATTGGACATAAGGTGCTGCAAACAGGGTATTATTGGCCAACCATCTTCAAAGATGCAAAAAAGTTCGTTCAAGCCTGTGACAGTTGCCAGAGAGCAGGACGCGCTGGTCAGTCCGACGAAATGCCCCTGAACCCACAGCTAGTTATTGAACCATTCGAACGATGGGACCTTGATTTCGTTGGACCACTTAACCCATCCTCGAACCAGAAAACATATATTTTGGTAGCAATAGAATATGTCACCAAATGGGTTGAAGCAGAGGCATTGCCGAGGGCTACAAAGGATTTTGTCATACAATTCCTGTTCCATATATTCGTGCGATATGGGCTTCCAAGAGATATAATTACAGACGGTGGACCACAGTTTGCTGGTAACAAGTTTGCTGCAACACTCAAAAACTATCATATCCAACATAAAATCACTACTCCGTACCACCCACAAGCAAATGGTTAAGTAGAAAGTAGCAATAAAATAATAGAAGCAATCTTAACAAAAACCATTGCGTCACATAGACGCGATTGGGCTGCAAGACTACCAGAAGCCTTGTGGGCTTATAGAACAACATGGAGAAGCACTACCGGCTATTCACCCTATCAATTGGTGTTTGGAAAGCAACCCATCTTTCCCATAGAATTCGAAATCCAAACACTGCGAACAACACAAGAAGTCAGCTTAGATCTAAACGAGGCACAGATTAATAGATTATAGCAGATCAATGAGCTGGATGAAATCAGGTTCTCTGCACTCCAAAACACCACATTAATCCAACAGTAGCGAGCTAAATGGCATGACGCTCTCATTAAAAATAAAGTCTTCCGCGAAGGAGATTGGGCGCTCTTATACGATTTCAAGTTTCAGAATTTTCCCGGGAAGCTTCAGACTCGTTGGCTAGGGCCATATGAAATCCAGAAGGTACATGATAATGGTACCCTTACTCTAATCACCATTGACGGATCTGGACATACCTTCAAGGCAAATGGCCACCGAGTTCGACTTTATCGCAAACCACTTACTCGGGAGTCCTTCTACCAACAACTACGCGAAGACTCTAACATGCAAATTTTGGAGGAGGAAGAGAAATATTCCTCACCTGTGATTCATTAAGTGATTCGCCTGTTTTTACACTTTGTACATAATTTCTTTGTTTTGTTAAATCATTCTTTGTACATATTTTTGTATTTGCACTTTGCTGTTCCTTTTCAAAGTAGCAGCAATTCCATCGTTTTTGTTGTTCCTTTTTTTTCAAAAGAACAACACTTGCATTTTTCTTTTCTGCTGTTCCTTTTTCAAGAGGAACAACACTATCGTTTTTGCTGTTCCTTTTCTGAACGGACAACATTTGTGTGCACTTTGGTTGTTTCTGCTGTTCCTTTTCCAAAGGGACATCATTTTCGTTTTGTTGTTCCTTTTCCAAAGGAACAACACCTTTTGGGTTAGCCGTTCCTTTTCTATTTTCATTTTGCTGTTCCTTTTCCAAAGGAATGACACTTTTTGATTTTTGCTGTTCCTTTTCCAAAGGAACGGCACTTGCGTTTTTGCTGTTCCTTTTCCAAAGGAATGGCACTTTTGATTTTTACTGTTCCTTTTCCGAAGGAATGGCACTTGCGTTTTGCTGTTCATTTTCCAAAGGAACGACACTTTTGATTTTTGCTGTTCCTTTTCTAAAGGAACGACATCTTGGTTTTTCGTTGTTCCTTTTCCAAAGGAAGGACACTTTTAGTTTATTCTGTTCCTTTTCTAAAGAAACGGCATTTGGTGTTTTATGCTGTTCCTTTTCCAAAGGAACGACACTTTTGGTTTTTGCTGTTCCTTTTTCAACACTTGTATTTTCTTTCTCTTCAAATGACGACATTATCGTATTCCTTTTACTTGTTCTCCTTATTGTTCTGATTTAAAGATACCTGCTGTTCCTATTGTTTCACGTCTTTTAGAGCACAACTATACACTTATGCAATGGATACAAAGCTAGAGCATACCGAAATCAACAAACTATATAAAATCGCTACTTTTACAAGAAATTGCTATGAATTGATGGGAGGAAAGAGGAAATGACATAATTATTCATCACTTTTGCTGTCATTATCCTACTAATACTGATATGATTGGTTATCTTTATCATGTTCGTTCTTTTTAAATCCCCATAATCTTCTTTGATTATTATTAAGGAATAAGAACAAAGGGTCTATATTTTTCTATTGAGATGTTAAGAATTCTTCCACCATTCCTACTCTTAAGGAGTGTTGAGCCACCCTTTGTGTATAAATAGGAAAGTACTTTATGAAAGAAAAAAAAAAAAGAGAAAAAATGTGTTTATATGACTTGTTTATATGAGTTGTCAAATGCAGGATAGGGGGTCTCATCAAGAGCCAGCCTACCATGATCATAAGAAAGAAAGTGAAGTGGCATTCCCACTATGGCCACCACACCATGGAAATGATCCAAGAGGCACATCAGAAAAATAAAGAGTCCTTGGAACAGGAGGTCTCATCACGAGCCGACCTGTCCACTTTCACTCCTTCCTGGTGAGTGGCATTATGATTTAACTGGTTACCAAGCCAGCATAATGACCTCCATTTTGACACTACACAACACTTCCTAGGCATACACAAAGGATCATGGTTCCATGGGTGAAACAAACAACTTTGTCAAGGTTATGGACACCTGTCGGCAGCAGAGCTCTGTTAATGGTATTGAAGTCATGTTCCTTATACACCAATAGCAATCGTCAACACCCTTCTCTGTCTTATACCTTTGTAATCTGTCAAATAAGATTATGCATATCACTTCCTCGAACCATTAAACACATGAAAATCTATCATAACCAATCATGACAGAAAAGTCGATAATGATCGCATTACACTGGTTGTGCACGTCAGCTATCCTATCCTCCCAGCCTCGCATCATGTAACCACATTCTCTTATTTATTAAGCAATCCTATTATACACCTCGATTTCGGTAACCTGCTCCTTTTGTAAACATGGCATGTTGGCATATGCTGTTCCTTTATGACTCTATACCAGGGAAGATCAACACGCCGCTCCCTCATTTGATGGCCAAGGACAGCCTATCACATTGCAGGTGGGAGGCTGACTTCATAATTTGCTGGCATACGTGTCAGACTATTATTCGGAAAACTCTTACTTGGGAATAGCAAGGCTTAACGGTATCTCGTTTTTCAATTTGCATGCCTTGCTATTCCTAACATATTTCCGTATCATACTCTATAGCAATTAGTAATATTTGAATGAGCCTTGCGATTTCATTATTTTCTCTGTGTTTTAACAGTTTGAACAACCTGCTATTCCTTTGCCGTCTCTGTGATTTTACAATGAGCTAAAAGCATGGGAGGAAGATAAATTCAGGGAGAACCACAGGTATTGACAGTCTTTGATGTTGCACGTGAAATCCTGGCAAGGGCAGGTTGGTTAGTTTATCTCAATCATTTACAGGAACCTAATGAGACCGTGGCAATAGAATTCTTGTAGAACTTGCAAGAAGATCACTCCACAGTAAGGGGGAGACACATAGCAGTCACCGATGACATAATTGCAAAGGTCTCGGGACTGCTAGCCACTGGACCTGTGTGGACGCTAAAGAAGGAGAGATTGCAAAAGATCATAAAAATCTTCCAGAATGAAGGCCAGAACCTGACAGTCAGAGGAAAGGGAGTTCTACCAGCAGCATTAGGAGAGTCGTGGGCAGAATTGGCAAATATCATCCAGAGCTACATCACCTGTGAAGGCAGGAAAGACGTGGTGAGACCATGACACCTTAAACTTTTAGTTGTATTAAAACAGAAATGCTCCGTGAACTTGCCTGCATTTTTAAATTCATTACTTCATGATGTTGCCTAAAGCATGAAAAAGTCACAACATGTAGAATCAGTGGTAAGTCACCATGGGCTGATATGGTTGATAGTTAGCCACAATCTTGCTCAGCAGCTGGGAAGAGCTAATTGCTACGATAGATGGGGCACTGACTTTGCCAGCCCCAAAATGCAAACATGATACCAGTACACTGGATAGACCATTGAAATGGAGAAAATTAGTTAGATTGGCACGGATTAGAGGGAGGTTGGAAAATCTCCAAGCGAATACCAACCAACCTATGGAAATAGATGATTCTAGGGATGAGCAACCCTTGCAATTGAAAGGAGGAGAGAATGAGAAAGAATTGGAAGGAAATGAGGAAGGAGAAACAAAGGAAGAGACCGAGCAGCTTGGGCAGGTGGAGGTGGAGACAGGGACACGTGAAGGAAGCCCACTGCAAAATTCATTGCAAGAGGATGAATTGGCCCAAATTCTGGCCAATATGGGCGAATATGCCCAACCTCTCAGTCCGCTAGGCCTCCTTATTGAGGAAGAACCAAAGGAGCATTCTGCTCAAGACAAAAATGCACCTGAAGAATTGCGCGACGAGGAAGAGAAAGAAGAGGATCATTCCATTCATGGTGTAAGTATGACATGAGAGAAAAGGGATGAAGATGCAGAAACGAAACAATCCGCTCCCAGCCAGACTACACCGGAAGAATTTCATGGAGAAGAAGGGGTGGAAAAAGAAGTTACCCAGGAAATAACAGAGCTAGCTAGGGTTTTTACTCCTGAGCAACCTGAACAAAACAACGAAGGAGCACCCTAAGAAGAAAACCAGGGAATTGGCCAAGATAACAATCCAGGCCCGAGTAAACAGAAAACTGTTCCTCCTAAGGAAATAGAAGAAATTAAACGATTACGAAAATAACAACAAAGATTTTTGAATGTGATAGCTCGACTTCGATAACAAATCAGGGTTTTGAGAATGAGAATGAGAGTAAAAAGGACTTCGGGGGTAAGACATGCAGTCATTCTGGCAAAACCCCTCAAGAAAAAGATTCGGAGGACTCAAGTCCAGCCTACTGTTCAAAACCTTGTTGAAGTCTAGATTGCTGTTCAAAACCAAAAGGAACAGCATTCAACTGTTACCCATGTTGAAGTGCAAAGAAATGATATATCAACCTGTGACAAAGAAGTTCAGACAGAGGCACAACCCTTTGGAGAAATGCGGACCATGAACACAAGACAATGCAATAATAAGATTCAGGTGAACCTTTTGCTCACCACTACCATGTGGGATAGTGATCCGAGGACAGTAACCCTACGGGAGGGTTTGATGCAAGCTCAGCAAGCAATAGAAAAATTCACAGAACAAACGATTTCTTGAGAAAGGTATGAAGAATTACAACAACAGCTAAGGAATGTCAATTTATCCGAAAGCCAGGCCTTTGAAGGATGGCGAAAGGAAGAAGAAAAAGTCACAAAGGTAACTCATAGGTTAGATATAGTTATCAAGCAGATGGATACCTTATGCTCTTTGTACATTGATGTCCTAGCATGTAGAGCCCCTGCTAAGAATTATGCCTTGTTTTAAATGGAACGATATTTGCAATTGAAAACAAATGCTGTCAAAGCAGGAGCCCCTCTACAAATTAATACTATTGATGATTTTATAATTTGTTGTAAGAATTATGGAGTAAAGGTTCAAAGGTTATTGTGTGAATTCTATCTGCATAACCTTGTGTTAGATCAAGAGACAGAGCAGAACCCCGGCCCTTTCGTTGGGGATATCCAATTGTAGGCATTTATTTCATTTGGAGTTAATCAAATCAAATGGCTTAAAGCCTATAATGCCTTCAAAACACAAGAAAATGGATTAGACTTATGGGTAAGAGTTGAGCCTAGAAACCCAATGCAGTTATGGAGGAAACATAGGAATCTCATGAGGACTCCATGTGTGATTGAAGCATTAGGACCCATTCATACAACAATCACTCGACAGGGGACATAATACTTTTTCACTATTAAAGACCTCGCCATTGATGCTGCTAAATTTCGATATCAGATTTCTAATCTGAATATTCAACTCAGGGAACCATTTAATTATGAGAACTTTAAATTAGCTGCCGATCGCTTGAATCTCTATGGCGAAATTATTTTGAGGGCAGGGCCATCTTGGTTAAGATATAGGTTTTGGAGTCCGATTATTTGGCACCCTGCACCTGGATACCAAGCCCTGTAAGAGATGCCTGAGGGTCAGACAGGCCATCTTTGTGACACTTAGTTAGGCACCATGGTTGTAGACCACCACATGAGATCCCATCTCCAACCTACTCTCTCACTGCCTTACATGTCAACTATAATGTTTACATGAGGGCATGAAAAAGGGTAAGAAGGGGGATGTGTGGAGTATTGAGAAGGTATGTTTTTATTGATTATTTTGTCATCTTTTCTTTAGAACTCGTAATCTCTTTGCATCATGAACTAGGTAGATAATAAGAAATCATGACAAAATCTAGAGGATTTATACGCAACACGAAAACACTAATAATTGCCATTTCTTATGTAGGAAAAGGGGAAAACGAAAGATTGTCGTTCCAAAGAAAAAGACAGGGTCAATTTAACTGTTGTCCCTTTGGCGGGTAACCATATGCAAACAAGGCAATTTAAATTAAAACATCTCAGCCAAGGAAAGGAAAAGGAGATATCGACTCGGCGCAAGAAAACAAATGGATAACTGGGAATTAACAGTTTGGCGAATCCCTCAAGATCCATTGATCCTGAGGGATCGTTGCCTTAACTATTTTTGCATCCTTGATATCTCCGGTTTAGTTGTTATAAAAAGGGGTAGCACTGCTAGCCCGGGAAGAGGGTCTGCTGTTAATTTTTATGTAACTTTGCTCTGTATTTGAAACTTTGATCATAGACTCTCATTGAGAGGTGATCCGTTGTAACTCTGTTTTAATGCTTTAATATAAATCTGGTTGCTGTTCTGTCTGTAATCCTGGAATAATCTCAAGCGGTGTGTCCCTGGAGGCTAAGGGCCCGACCCTGGTGGAACACTTGCTCCTGTACCATTATCTTTAGTGCGTGTGTGGTTTTCATTATCAAACTTGTTCGATAATCTGATGTGTTTTGTTATTTTACATCATGACTCTGTTATATTTGATTTATGTTAGACTGAGTAATATCGTTCGCTGTGACAGGAATGTCATATTGTTCATTCTAACTCTGTAATGCATTGCTGTTCCTTTAATCAATAACATTACTGGTCTTTATAGAATGTTATTGCTGTTCAATTACAGAGTACCCTTGCTGTAACATTTATCAATTGGTATCATTGTATTCATCTATAGATTACATTTAATTGCAATTTTTGATTCAATTGATACTGTTGTTCCATTACGAATTACGATCGTTATCCTTATAACTAAGATTGATATTTGTATTATTGAAATCAGATTACTGTTTTCTCAGTACTAAGGCGTGCCGTGTGTGTTATTTATCTTAATTTATTGTGCATTTAGATTTGGTTCTAAAGTGATGTTCTATGTTCCATTGCTAATCAGTTGCTGTTCTACTTCCGTGTGCTGTCCGATTTATTCTTAAAGTAAAGATTGCCATTTGATTTCTGTAGGATACGATTGCTGCACTTATTTCTGTAGATTAAGGTGTTTCTATTTATAAGATTTAGTTGCTGTTACATTTTCCTAGTTTCCGTTCCATTTCTTAGTTGTTGTTCCATTTCCTAGTTGCTGTTCCATTTCCTGTTAATGGCGTTATCATTTCTTTGGTGTGCAAAACGATCTGAAACTGTAGTGGGCGTTGACATTTGTTGTCTAGTTCCCAGATTGATGATATGTTCCTTGATTATCTTTAATTACATCAGTTTACAGAGGGATCAGTTACTGTTACTGGACCCTTGACTGATAAATCACTTAGTTTTCTGAATGCATGATTTAGGCTTTAAAGTGCTTTGCTGTAAGTAGATCTTGTTTTAAGCATATGTTTACTCTTGTATTTTGAGCACTATACTACTAGCATTACTCTGACAAATGATAGCCTCAGACTGAGTACACTCTTTGAAATAAAAAATCGTTCTTGGATTGACAAATTAATGTGAGGTAATTAGAGGTGAAAAAGACCCTTTTTACAGCTCAACACTTTAGGTGGGATGCATTGCACTTTGACCATGGAGCAGGTGAGATGGTCCAGTTTTGACTAGTTCTGAGCAGTTTTTCATGGAGAACTTCTGGGAGATGATGTAATCAGCTGACCTTGTTCCTTTAGGGTATGAAACAATACTTTTAGGGATTTAGAAGCCCTTGGTTTATGGACATATGTGATTGGGGTTGCAGTGCCCGAATATGTCTATAACAATCATCCACTGTTTACACCTTTTAAATACTTGATTTGAAAACTTGAGCCAAAAACTATGGGAATCCTGTCCAAATGCTTCAAACACTGCAATGATCCTGTATCGTAATTGGAGAAGTATACGATTTTCAAGGGAAATCCATATCCACACTTATTGCTTTTATTTTCTTTTAATTCTTAAAGAACAATGCCTTGGTTTGGTAGCCAAATTATGACAATGCCACTCACTTGATTTATAACTTTGCCGAACAAGTTGGCTCGTGATGAGACCCCTTGTCTTTTGATTGCAACAATCTTGAGTCATTGCCCTGCTGTGGTATGTAGTTTTGGAAAAGTAAGCAAGCTATAATATCTTATGATCATGATAAATCAGCTCGTGATGAGATCTCTTATTCTTTAAGTTAAAGTGTATCGCTTGATTATTCCATGAAGTTTGTAATTCTCTAGGTGGGGAGGAAGTCATTGTTTCCTTAAGAATAGATTTGGACGATAATTGTAGAGTAACTTTTTGGAAAGAGATTTTCTACAGAGAATATTGGTTTTGTTTTTGATACCTTTCATTTGACTAATATAAAACAAATTCCCACTAAAGGTTGCTTTTTATCAAAATTTGTAAGGTTGAAACTAGTATCTTTTTCAGGTTTATAGTCTTTGACTATACCTTTCAATAATAATGACCAATTTTCTAAATCAGTTCTATTTATACAAGCTAAAAAAAAACAAAATCTAAAAGAAATACTTATCTTTTGTGTGAATTTCAAATGCAACCATTTACAACTGGTTTTATTATCAAAATAAAGGAAAAGCTAATTTACAAAAATAGAAGAATGATCTCCTATGGAAAGTATTTTTTGAGGATTTGCCCGTTAACAGGTAAGGATTCTCTTTTTCGTGTTAAATCCTGTAACATAAAAGTAGATGGACCTATGATTTCAAAACTTTGGAAAGGGCCAAGCCACATTCGTTGGAATTTCGTATGTTTTCCCTTTTTCTCATGAGCTTTATCCCATTTTAAAACTAAATCTCCAATTTGAAAGTCCTTTTTGGATATCATGTTTGAATCAAAAGAAGCTTTTACTAATGCTTGGTGATGAGCATGAGTTATTTTAGCCTGTTCTCGTTGCTCTTCTAGCTTAAGGATTTGCAACTGCCTTAGTTGTAAGGAAGAAGTTGGTGTTTCGCCAATAAATTGAACTAAGGCCAAAGACGGAATCGCTAGATGAGTTGGAAGGACCACTTCTTTCCCATAAACTAAATTAAAGGGAGAAGTGCCAATGGAGGCTTTCTGGATTATTCGGTCTGCCCATAGAGCATACATTAAAGATTTGTGCCAATTCTTATGATTTTGATGAATGGTTCACTTAATGATTCTGATTAAGTTTTTATTTGTTGATTCAACTAATCCATTCCCTTGTGGGTAATAATTAGCAGAGTATTTAAGTTTAAAACATCTTTTGAGGGCAAATTCAGTCATAGCATTGCCAGAGAAATACGACGCATTATCAAACATTAAAGTAGAGGGTAAACCAAACCTGGTGATTATGAACTGATCTATGAAATTAATGATGTGTTCGACAGTAGCTATCTTGAGAGGAATTGCTTCTACCCATTTAGTAAAATAATCTGTAGCTGTAAGGATATACCTATGCTGTTTAGAAGAGTGATGAACGATCTCACCTATTATATCCAATCCCCATTGATAAAAAAGTTGATCGATATTGATTGGTTGCAAAGGCAATGATGGTTTCTTTTGTCTTCCTACAACAGTTTGACAAACTTGACATTTCCTTACGTAGCTATGTGCATCTTTGAATAGTGTAGGCGAATAATACCCTGCACGCAGGATTTTATGTGCTATAACATCTCCAACATAATGTCCACCTGCTGGTCCATCGTCAGGTTCCTGCAACACCTTTTCAGCTTCAGATTTCTCAAGACATCTAAGGAGGAAAAAAATCATAATTCATCCTAAAAAGTACATCGTTCACGAGCTGATATTGTTTACCCTTTAATCTTAGGGCTCTTTTCTTTGTATAATCTAGGTTTGAAGGAGCATATCCATTTTTTAGATAAAATATAATATCAACGTACAATGATTCAATATCGTTTAGGCTTACCTCATACATTTGTACTTCTGCAGATGGTATTTCGGAAATAAACGATGCTCCAGCCAGCATTTTGCAAAAGCCTTGACCTTTTACAATATTTGCTGGTTTGATTTCAACGTCATATTCTTGTAAGGCAGTAACCCAATTTTCTCTTTTCTCACCCACGTCCTTCTGTGCTAAGAGATTTCTTACCGCTAGAAATGGTACTATGATTTTTATATGGGTTTTAAGTAGAAAGGGTCTGAAATGTTTGATCACTTTGAAAACAGCATAAGCTTGTTTCTCGACGTCAAAATAATTTAATTCAGCCCCTTGTAGATTTGAACTGAAAAAGGAAATTGGGGCTTCCGCCTTGTCTTGATTTGCTTGAGTGAGTATCGTAGCATATGATCTATTAGAGACAAATGTATACAAAATGAAAGGATCAGAGAAATTTGGAGTCACTAAAGATGGAGCATTTACAATTGCTTGTTTAATCAGATTGAATGCTTCATATTCCTCTTGGCCCCATTTGAAGATTTAATTCTTTTTAATCATTTCTTGTAAGGGAGATATGATCCACGAAAAGTCTGGAACAAATCTCTTTACAAAATTAATCTGGCCAAGGAAGGATTGCATAGCTTTCTTGTTGTGAGGTAAGGGTATTTCGGAAATCTCCTTGATTTTGTCGGGATCAATATGGATTCCAGATTTTGACACTATAAATCCAAGAATTTTTCCTTCACTTAATGCAAAAAAATGACTTTTTTGGATTAAGTGAAATTCCATACCTTGGCAACGTTGGAAGATCTATTTTAAATCTCTGAAATGATTATCTCGTTTTTTGGAATATAGAGTCATATCATTCAAGTAGATTACTACTGATTTGTTTACTAATCCCTTAAATGCGATGTCCATGGCCCTTTGAAATGTGGTGCCAACATTGATCAGACCGAAAGACATCTTTTGTTATGCATAAGTACCCCACTTGGTTCTGAACGTGGTCTTTAATTGATCGCTGGGATGGAGCAAAACTTGGTTGTAGCTAGAGAAACCATCCAAGAAGGACATTAATTCTGATCCTGCAACTGCTTGTAATATTTTCTCCATGGGAGTCAAAGGAAAATTATCTTTTTGGCAGGCTTTTTTAAGATTTCGAAAGTCAATGAAAATTCTAATGTCTCCGTTTTTCTTTCTAACGGGAGCCATATTGGAAACCCATATAGAATGTCGAATGGGAAAATTGATTTTGGCTTTCAATAATTTATTGAGCTCAGATTTGATCTAGTTCTCCAGATTAGGATGGATCTTTCTCAGCTTTTGCTGGGCAGGTTTTTCATCATTTATCATTGGGATAGTATGCTGAATGATAGAAGTGTTGTAAGTCTTAAGTTCATCATAGTTCCAGGCAAAGACACTTTTGTATTGTTTTAGGAGATGAACGTATGCCAATCTTTCTTCAGGAGCTAGGCCAAGACCTAGGTTAATATTCTGCGGCTTGGTATCAGTTCATAGATTTACTAATTCATAGTTCAGAGTTGAACTTTGAAGTTTTGAATTGGTAGATCTTTTGAATCGGTCTTTCAAATCATATAGGTCTTCCAATTTGACTACTAATTTGGCATAGCATTATTAGTGCTATCTTGTTGCAATTTTTTGTCATGTTGGTCCTCATCAATTATCTGATTAGTGTAAGATCCCTCTAATGTGAAGAAGCTTACAATATCAGAATCATCGTTGAAAATTCTCCAATTGGTAATGTTATCAAGAATCGAGGGTCTAAAAATCAATGCGATTGAGAATCTGTCTAGGCTATGGTCTTTTGAGGGAATGAGCTTGGAAGATATGTTTGCCAAGAGGTCAGCACTGACATTTTGGATTCTGGGAATTGATGAAATATTGAATGCTATAAAATATTCAGTCAGATATTGTACTAAAGATTGATAATGCTTTAAATGACCTGATAGACAATGTATAGTATTTCATACCTATTTGATAACAATTTGAGAATCTCCGAAGACTTGTAGATACTTGATATCTAATCTGATTGCTTTGTATAATCCTTGGACTAAAGCTTCATATTCTGCAGTATTATTGGTGCAATCAAACTCGAGTCTACAAGTTAGCATAGTTTTTTTTCCCTCTGGACTAACTAATATGCATCTTGCTCCTACCCCCTCATTAGACTTAGAACCGTCAAAAAATAACTTCCAAAATAAAGATTTATTTACAGGACTATCTATAAAATTAACACAATTAGAACTATCTGTTTGAGAAAAAATTTCTACTTGAGATAAAATAGAATGTTCTAAGTAAGGCGAAGTATGAGCAATAAAATTTCCTAAGAAAGAGTCAACAGAATAGTTTCCAATTATATTATCGCTGTATGCTACAGGTTTGTTTTCTCCTTCCAATTATGTTACTATGTAATTTTGATGTCTTTCTCGCTCAACCTTTATCTGATTTGGTTTACCATTGTAAGGGAGCCACATATGTGACTAGTCAGTTGCAAAGTATCCATGAAGATTTTCAGATCAATCTCTGCTAAGAATTAAGCCATAAAATTATGGAATATCTGCAACTAAAATATCAATAACTTGACATACCTTTGGGTTAGATGACAACCTTATGGTAACTTGATTTAGTTCACTGATCACTTCAACCTGCGATCGGTCCAGCTGAACTAAGCATACTGCAAATTTTTGAGGTTGGACATTCAACTTTGAACATATTGATTTAGGTAAGATATTAGATGAAGCTCTTGAATCTACTAAACAATTATGCACATTTTTGTTGAAAACTTCATAGGTAAGAAGAAATGGGGGAGTATGAGATCTTGACCTTCCTCCAATTAGAGTGATATTGTTTGGATCAACTTTATTAGTCACATTAGTTGGAGGTCTTCCCAGCTCATGAGAAGCTTGCAAGATTACAACAACATGATGAGGTGCAACACGTATTACATGTAACTCTTTCAAAAGTAGCTTTTTTTGATGTTTTAACTTGCTCAATTCATAAAAAGTAATGTCAACCCTAGTCTTCTTCATGTCTTCTATGGTATTATACTCCATATTGTCAGAAACAATCAATGTTTTAGATGGAGTTGGTGAATCTGTTTGGACTAGGCTTGTTTGAGTCGCTTTGGGTGACATTTTCTTACCTACGACTTTATCCTTAGACATTGAGCTTGCGCTCTTTGGCTTAGGAGTAGGTTGTGGAGGATCGAGTTAATTTCTTCTTCTAGTATTGACTGGTGATGCCTCTTGATCCTCTTCATCTGGGAGGATGAAATCCCACATCCCCTGTACTTCTACAACTTCTTCTTCATCAGTAGGTTCTTCGTTAGAAACTTCCTCTTCTTCTTCTTCTGATTCAGCATTGGTGATAACATTGGGAGGCTTTGAATCAGTCGAAGGATTTATTCTATAAGGCTTGTAAGGTTTTTTATAAGAAGTCTCTGCTACTTGTTTCTTAATGTCAACCATTTCATTAGACATGGTTTTCAAAACTTTCTGCAATCCTTCTAAATCAAATGGGTCTTTCGATTGTTTTTTCTTTGGATCTTCTTTAAAAATAAGCTTCTTAGATTTTCGTTCATCAATGGTTTTTTCTTTTCTAAGGCTATGATATGTTTCTCTACCACTATTGCTTCCTTCATATTATAAGCTAAAGTCGTTTTGTTAGCCCTATCAACGAAGATTGCTATGTTTGATGGTAGGGAAGATATGTACCATTCACTTCGAACTTCTTCGCTAGGCTTGGAAGCGGTAGGAATTTTGTTCAAAAGTTTATTGAAACGTGAGTTAGAATCTTTAATAGGTTCCCTTGATTCAGCCCTAGGATTAGACAGGTCATTGATCAATGTTGTAGTAGGCCTGTCATCACCGAACTTAGTCAAGGATTGTTCTTGGAAAATATCCCAACTAGTGATAGATCCAGATGGTAATGAGAAATACCATAATCTCGCTGCTCCTTGCAAAGTGTAAGGAAAAAGCCAGAAAACAACATCTTCATTAGTAACCCCATTGAGATTTATAGATAACATAAGATTTTTTATATGTTCTTATGCTAGCATGCCTGCTTCAGGATTAAACTTATGTAACCATTTTTCAGGATGGGCCGGTATTTGACTCAAGGACGCAGACATTAAGACTACCCCTGGGTTATTCCATGGAGTTTGGGCCATTGTTGAACTACTAACAGAGGAAAGCGCAGAAGATGTTCCTTACGGTTGGGAAGATGAGGATATTATAGTTCCAGATGATTGAGAAGCAGATGTTGAAGTTCCAGTGGTCTGGTGGAGAATAATTTGAAGTGGAGGGGTGGATGGTTGACTTCATGGTGGAGAGGTTGAGATGGATGATGATGATGAAAGAGTCTCACTATCAGACCCTTTAGGTGATTTCCTTACTCTTTTCCTTGTAGGTAGAGGTAACTCAATTGGTTCGATACCAAAATTTTCACTCTGCAATCTGGTAAGAGGATGAGAAGGGTTATATTGCGAAGTCACACTACCTTAAGCTTTTCTAGATTTTTGGGATGATATAGAAAATTTCTGAAGTTTATGGATCAAAGATTCAACTTCAGGAGGTTCAATAGTAGATTTCTCTAAAATGTTCAGGTTTGTGGTAGGGTTTGTTGTTTTATCGACTTCTCACTCAAGATTTAAATATTCTAAATGCGATGGAGAAGTCGGGGGAGATGGTGAGGGCGATTTAATCTCAAAATGGTATTTAGATTTAGATTTACTTGCCATTCATAGTTTGGGGCCTTCCTTCTAGCGCCAAATATGTTGAAGCCCCACCCGGTTCGGACCTTGGTTAGCAGCTCCTTTTCTGTTTGGTATAGTGGGCCTGACTGGGGATATGGGACCAATTTCCCAATTTATGTGTGTGTGTGTGTGTGTGTTGAGAATTGATATTTCCTTCCTAATAATTTCTAAGTAAAATGATTTTATTCTAAATCTAATTTATCAACATGCAATTGTATTCTAATGAATAGAAATATCTAATTCTAAAAACTAACTCGGGATTTAATCTTTCAATTATGCGATCTAAAATAATTTCTAATGACAATTGGTAATAAAGATCATTCAATTGCTATGAGAAAAGAATTCAATAAAGATAAACCGTTTCATATAAAAAGTTAGACGAAACAATTGTGAAAAACATATCGCATAATAAGTCACTCATATATTAAGCATAAATAGAATAGCTATCACCCTACAGAAGTGCCAAATGATAACTCAAGCATTCATATATAAATAACTAAACGTGAATATCACCTTAACAGATAAGCAAAAATCGTTAAGAGATAAAAGTACCATTTATAACAAGTTCTACTCATGAGCTTCAACGATAATGATTTATCTCTTCTTAATTCAACATCTACTAAGAGTACAAAAGTGCAATTTCAGTAGTAGATATTAAACACAGATATCAATAAATCTTGTCCCATTCATTCATCAAAACCTCCTCGAAGGGTGCAGAAGTGCATGCTCTGACGACAAGTTTTTGACAAATTTCAGGACCCTTCTCTAAATGAATGAGAAGGGTTAAAATACTACTAGCTAAATCTAAAAATAGTTTATTACAAAAATGTAGGAGGTGGTTTAAATGACCGTCCTCATTTCGGGCAAAAATAAAGCAAAACTAAAATTAAAACTGAATCAAAAACTAAAATTGGCAATTAACTATCCATGTATCTGTTCCTTGTAGTTGCAAGCATCCAACATTGGCTTGAGGAAAGTTGGCTGGCCGACCTCCGACTTTAGCTATCCCACGAAAACAGAATTAGCAAGTGTTGGCGCCATCTTCTTGGTAGAGTTAATGACACATTTGAGAGTCATGCACTGGCTGTGTGGTTTTACCAAGTACTCCCAGTAAGAATCCCAATTCAACTTGGTTAACCTTTTGATAGACTGCTCTTTCTTGAGCCTTTTGTCTCTGGCTTGTCTGTAGATGCTATACATTCGGTAGAAATTTACATACCACTTAAGGATATCCCTAATAGCCTTTAGCCTTTAACACTTTTTCCTACAATTTTACGGGTTTATAGGTGACTGAGTGATCAGAGGCTTTCCTTCTCAAGGGGTTTTGCCTGGCGATGCGCGATTAGCGCTAGGCGCTAATCGTGCATCGGAAATTGCCTTCGTTTCTCGATCCGGGCTTCCCTGGTGCTATTTTTCACCTCTTGCGGATTTTTTGTTAGAGGATATAAACCTTAAATTTTGTGGAAAGAATGACTCCATGAGTTCTTGGTTGTAAGTTTTAAATTGTCTGTCCATTATGTCAACACTATCCAATACCCATTTGACCATGTCCATGTATGGAAGAATCTTGGGCCTCACCGCTATCTAGTGCAAGAATGAACATGCTAGTTCTGTAATCGTCACCTTAGACAACCTGCATGATTCTGCAGTGGCTATAACCTCCATTACTCTAGGATTTTCTTCCTCGAGTAGGCTGTGCATGCCTTCCCAAGTAGTAATGTTGGCATTTCTGTTACAGGTGGTGTCTGTGTATAAGGGCGTCATTTCTTTGTCTTCAGAGCTCGAAGCTTTTCCCTTTTTTCCCACAATATTCCGAACACTGCTATGTATACCGTCTGCTTTTCACTCCTGCAATTTGCAAATGAGGAAAGAGTAATGATTAAAGGTGACTGGAAAGATTTAAATGCTAAAATCATATAAAATATATCACCCTACGTGAAATGGCCCTTCGATTAGATCAAAACCATATTTCATTAATGATTACCAACTAACTCATTAAATTAACATTAACGTGCATAACTGGGCATCGGTTTATGGAAAAACTTTTTCAAACGACGAGCGCTGCAAATCTACGATAAGGCGATTTTGCAATTTGCTTCGCAATATCATAGATCACAATATCGCAGATTGCAATATCACTGATTCGTTGTGTGTAACAATCATCCATTACCATATGTTTTTTGCGAAATGCGATTTGTGAGATGCACCATCGCATATCGACAGTTTGAGGTATTTCACCTTAAGTGATATTTGAGCCATACGAAGAACTGCGATCCGATGAGTGTCTTCAGTGCGTGATTTCGAAATCTTAGGATTCTTTTTATAGGATGGCATCCATTACCATTTTGCAATGCGATGCTCTTTATTGAGAGAACGGTTTTGTTCGAGCTTATCATAAAACTTAAGTCTTTTTTGATATTTCAGGTATTCTCCTAAGTTTATGATAGTAAGATTTATTCAAAAAGGGAATACAAGTACTAAATTATCTTTTTTTTAAATTTTTTGATAAAGGGTCTCCACTTATTTAGTATTAGTATTAAAACTAAATAAGAAGGGGGTTGTTGTTGGCCACAACAGAAGGATAACTGTGCTTCCCTATGAAGGAGCGAACCCCGCTGACACATTTGTCAGAAAATCTCAGGAGAAAAAGCTGGTTGAGACGATGAAGAAGAAGTATGATATGATCAGGAAGTTTAGGGAATTTCTTATCAACTCCATTGATTATCTGAGTGTGCATTTTCTGCACATATTTTGGTTAGGAAAATAATGAGAAAGTGTCAAGTGGACGAGGTACCCACGCCGGTTGTTTTATTGGCTCCACAATGCAGCAAGGGGGTCTAGTTTAATTAGGTAGGATATTTGTGCTAGGAATTTTTGGATGACTTCAGGGAGGCATAAGAAGAGGGAAATCAATTCCACTATGCGTGGTCATTTCTCTTGATATCATTAACAACATGGAGAACACTGGAGGATTCACAGTTCCCCATTGCGGACCCTGATATCTACGAGGCTGCAAGTTTTGCCTCACTGTGGGCTTCTAAGGAGGTGACCCATGTTACAAAGAAAAAAATGTTTTGGGTCTTGGTTGAAATGGAGTTGCAAACTGTGATTAGCCAGAAGCCAAGGCTGTCAATAGTTTTTTTTGAACAATATAAAGTGATTGTAGGCTTCAAGGCAAACTTTCACCATTTACACATCCATGGTAAAAAGGACATGGAGGAACTATGGTATGATCTACTATTCTTGGTCACTGATGACAACATCACACAAGTGGTGAGAAACTAGCCAAGTGGTTGGCTAACTCCACCAACGGAAGGAGTAGAGAAAGAAAAATCAGGCATCAGTTGAGCAATGATAGATGTTTCAGGTTTGTAGATTGAGAAGAAGCCAACGAAGAAGGGCCAAAAGAAGGTGATTGAGAAAGTCACAATCGAGCTAGAGAAGGACACTGTGCTAGAGACAGAGCGTGTAGTTGAGTAGGAAGAAGAGGCCACCAGAGGTAGTGATCAGGGTTGTGATGACCCTTTTGTTGATACTGAGGAGGTGGATTCCCCTTTCATCATTAAAAGGTGGAAACAAAGTGCTGGGGGAGCACCAAAGAAGCAAAAAACAAACAGATCCACTAGCGGAAAGTCGATGGTCCTCACTAAGGGGGATATTGATGAGATAGGAGATATATTCTAAGCTATGATAGAGGACTTATGGGGAAACATTGAAGACCAGTACAAAGTAGTGTTGACAGAGGTCCAACAAGGCCTCAAGAAGTTGGAAGTTCATGTGAGCGTGGTTCAAGTGAGCATGACTCAGGCAAGCATGGGTCAAGCAAGCGTGACACCATTTAGTACAACTATAGAAATCACATCTGATCTTCAAGATGTGAAACTACTAGGGGGCTCTCCACATTTTGAGACAACTGAAGACCAGGAGCACATACATCACTGGAAAAATCTAAGTCTCAACCTTGTGGTGCTCCCCATTCAGACATTTCACGAGTTACATCAGGGAGTCACTAAAAAATTGAAGATACAGGAACAATGTGCTCTATTGGTGATTAAATAAGTTAAAGATGAGAACCAACAGATGTTCGAGACCAAGAATCAGGCCATCATGGAGCGTGATGATGCAATTGCACACATGTAGCAACTAGAAGCGACCATCACCAAAGCATGCAATGAGCTACTGGAGTTCCAGATCCCGACAGAGGAAATACCAAAAGAAAAGTTTTAGAAGCTTGTGGCAGTAGTAAAAGACTCAAAGGTGAAAGTTGAAAAATTAAAATTTGAGCTGGAAATGTAGATTGCAGAGTTGCAAATGAGGCTGCAACTGGCAACTCCACCAGAGGTTCATGAACAATGCACAACTGGCATCAAGGCTACTATGGAAGATATAGCAACTATAGTTAAGGATTGTAGTTAGATCTTTGAAGACACTATGGATGTATAGACATCGCTGCAGGAGGACCCACATGCGCAAAATATTCTGGCAGAGATCTGCGACATGAAACAAAAATTTGATGAGATCAAAGTGACGGTGCAAACCCTAGCACCCGCACAATGATTTTCCTGTCTCTGGGAGGGCAAGTTTTTGTAGGGACAGATTGATGAGTTACGGTGAAAAGAGTAGATCATTTCAACATGGATGCAACCATGGGCTGAGGAAGCCATTCATCTCTCACAAATAGTGGAGAACAAGCCTAAGAACCTCAGGAAAATGAAAAGAACCATCGGTTTGGAAACAACAGGGCCGATGATAGAAAACAGGTAGAGGAAGTGCGACAAACAACCTTGCAGTGCCCAGAGACACTTCAAACTTTCAAGAATGCATAAAATAGTCCCAAAGCAAAGATTCAGGACATACCAGTTGAGTGACTCAGAACGAGTCACATCTTTATGTTGGGGGCATGTTGGGTAGGGTCCCCCTAAGTCAAAGTTTTGTCAAAGAACCTGCATTTTGAGGAGTGGAAAGTGCTTCACGTAGTGTTTTAGGAGTCATAGGGGCTTTAGTGTGGATCAAATCCACTTATTTTGTAAAGATATGGGATTAATTTGAATGTTTTAAGTTCCTCCCATGATTTATGGACCATGGTATTCTAAAGGAAAATGATATATAAAGGGGTTGTCTTAGTAAGTCAAAGGAATTCATTGATATTGGATCATTTTGGAGTCTGTATTGTTATATATTTCTATGTTCGAGTGAAGGGGAAGGCTCCTGGGACTGTGTGCGCAGGCCCCTGTAGTTGTGTGTGCAGGGTAAGAAGTTTGAAATTGTGAATATTTGAAGTTAATAAAGAGTATTTTTGAAGGCAGATTTGTGCACTTACCGTTTGTACTTTACTTTATGTGACTATTGTTTACTTTTTTGTTGCGTAAGAAATATGAGATCAAAACTCATAGTTGAATACAGTTATAGTTATTTACAGTTAAGATCCATTGATTTATGCATAATAGATAGAATTTAGACCTGCGAGTAGTCTTTTTGTATGAATAATTCAGATTCGGTATAATACTAAGTAAGATTGTGTTAGGTAGAAATAGATCTAAGACTAAGTGAGGATCCACCCTCCATATCCTTCTAGATGCAGAAACCTGGTTCCAACATCCCCCAATATCGCCTTGGGTGAGACTGCGGTCTGCGCAAGCAGATCGTTATTGAAAGGGCTGGTGATATAGGGTTTTTTTGGTTAGCGTAACTAACTCTAAACCTAGGTATGAGCCCCTCAAGCCAACACCTCTCTTTTGGGGTGTTTGTCTCTACCATCACCTAATATTTCTATGGCCATTTCTACGGTCTCTTCTATACCTACTGGATCTATGGATTAAGGGATTGTATTGAGCCCTTCCACCTCTGATTCCCATGGAGATCAGATGCTTCTTTCACCAGTGGAACTGGCTGGTCAAGCTATTCAATCTACATATGAGTCTCCTCTTTCCTTGGTTGGGGTCCATGATCCTGTGAACTTTTCCATTGAAGATACCTCTATTGATATTCTCACCACTATCCTCCCATCTGATGAGGCTATTAAGGAGATCACATATCTAGCTAAGTGACCCTGGGTGATTTCCAACCTCATGTCTCAATCCCCTTTCCAACTACACTGAACATGAATCAACTGAAAATCCTATCACCTAATCAACCTAAGATCAATCCTTCCTTTTTGACACTTGTTCAAGATTTATACTTAGGAGGAAACTTAGGTAATCTTCAAGGCTAGGAAACTTTATAATCATCTACCTTAGTCCATACACTATCACTTGGGTCGTTTCTAAAGGGGCCTATGATCTTACGAACTATGATGGGGACCCACTCAAAAGGTACTATGTCTAGCACTTTGCTAGCTTGTGCTTTGTAACGTTATGTACAATTTTTGTTTCTTTTGGTGTGTTTCTTTCCATTTTTCTTGTTTTTTTCTCAACTATTTAGCTCATAAAAAATCCCAAAACTTGGATGTTTGGTTTTTTGCATTCAACAAAAATAAATTACATAATTTTAAAAAGGCAATTTTTTTAATCCAGGTATTCTTTTTATGGTATTTTTCTTGTTTGTTAATCCGAAAAACCTAGAGTTTACTTCTTCGGGCTCATTAAACTCCCACAAAGAAGACTGAGCATTATTTTTAGGGAATTTTTTCTCACTCATTAAACAAAAAGACCCTGAGTTACCTGCGTTGGGATCTTAAAACTCCTATGAAGAAGATTTGAGCATTTTTTTTTTCCTGTCTTTTTCTCTCTCCTTAAACTGAAAAAGATACTACGAGTTTTCTTCGCCTAACTCGTGTAATTTTTTTATGAAGAATAGAGTTCAGTTCATTCCCCTTGTACTCATAATAAAATGAAGTGGACATATATTGAGTGTAGTTTTATCAATTTGTTCAAACTTAATGAACTAACTACAGAAAAGGAGTTGTGTCGGGTATACTATTAACCCTTTATCGCACCAAGTCATTAACCATGACAAATGTACCCCCTCAGAGTCTTCTTCAAGCTCTTTTCAGACTCTTTAAATGTGAAAAGAACATTGATTTTACCATTTATGGACTCTTTAAACCTATTCAAATTGGGAAAAAATTGGAGGAAAGAATAGTGATTTCTATCTATCTTTAGTCAGAAGTTTTATGGCAACAGTCTAGTGTCCATCCCTTGAACATGGCACTTATCCAAAATATTCTTTGTTTTTCAACTTTGTTTTGAGCCCTACCATATTATGAGTTTTTCCTTGATACCTTTATGTCCCTACATCCTTGTATCCTAACTCTCTCTAGTGTTCTTGAGTCTAATATACATTGTCTCTTTGGTGTCGTGCCTCATATTGTTCAAGGGATTTTCTACTATCTATTGACCTTATGAAGCACTATTTCATGTTTCTATTTGACCTGAATCTGTTTACCATGTTATCTCAGATCACTTCAAAATCAATAATTTTGTCCTGCTTCACATCAATTGGTGTAGGAATCCTTATTACCCACCTTTGACAGGTTCCTTCTTATCGACTTCAACACATTATCTAAGAAGCAAATTGAGAAACATCATAGTACCCTGGATCTTGTAGTCCTTAGTGGTAGGTTTCCATGTGTTTTATTAGGGATTTTCATTATTGTCTCCTACTTGAAGGATTATAGGAGTGTTTGACCTCAACTCCTTTATTCACACTCACTATATTGTATTGCGCATCTTAGATACCATCATCTTTATCGGTGGCCATTATTGCGTCTGTTAATAGTTTTCATATTTGACCAGTAATACAAATTCTCGCATGTTTGACATCAAATCATTACTGGCATGTGTATAATTATGTTTTTCCATGATGATGATGGAGACCTTGGGAAGAGGTTTACATCACTCAGTCTTGTTTTCTCTCCCAAGCTACGTATTTTGTTTCTGGTGACAACTTATCTTAATATGACTACACTGCAACAAAGTTCCACATTGTACTTACTGGTGGACATGATCTCTCATCTTCTACATGGATCCACAAAGTATTCTTTTAGATATTGAGCATGGGAATGCTCAAATCATGACATAATTTATATATGACATATGTTTGATGTTGTTTGTAGACCTCCTTCTATTTAGATACTTTGATTACTCTCTCTCCTTGATTTTTTATAAAGTATTTTGACCATCACCTTCTTCACTAACTTCACACTTTAGGGGGCATCTGTTATACATGAAAATACCTCCTCATTGTTGGTTTGTGTTATATTCTTTCCATGAATAGCTATTGGGCATGGGATCCCCCATAGTAGGTTTTTGGGCTTAAAGCCTGAGTTTTGGTCAATTGTATTGTAGGACTCTACGAAGTGTGGGCATAGAGCGTGAAAGTCTAGGATGAGTCATAGGGTTGTTCGTCCTAAGAATTGTAAAATATTGTAAAGTTGTGTCGGCCTACCCATGGTCCGCAAACCATGGGATTGTATAAATAGAGCGAGGCTCTAAGTGTAAAGAAAGTTTTTGGCAAGCAAGTAATAGATAGATGTGAAGGCATGGTTAGAACATAGGGGAACGTTGAAGTGTATTGGGTCTTAGTAGTAGGAAGAGGCTCTGCAGCTGAGTGTGCATAGGCCTAGTAGAGCCTGCAACTGAGTGCACTAACCCCGGCAGTTGAGTGCGTAGGGCGGAGTCAGGTCTGTACTTGGATTTGAAAACTAATAAAGAGAAGTCTTATTTTGTGTATCTATTCTTGAATCTGTATGTTGATGTTATGCATTACTTTACTTTGTTATTTACTGTGCACAATTGATAATTACGTGTATGAATGCTTATATGTGAATTTAATCTAAGTAATCGGCTAACGAAGACTAATTAAGGAATACTAGGGTAAATAACACAGGTCGTGCTATGACTAGAACTGCGCGAAGACAATATCACAGGTGCGGGGTTCCCGCAGGTGCGCGTAGCGTAGTAAGTGCGAAGGTAGGACCACGTACCAATCACCGCATATCAAACATCTCTAAGGTGTAGAAATCTGGTTCTAGCACCCTCCCATACTACTTCGGGTGAGGCCTCAGTCCATGTTCTGTAGACTGTTGCCGAAAGGGCCAGTAGTATTGGGATTTTCTTGGCTAAATCACTTCCAAACTTGGATCAAGCCCCAATAAGCCGACACTAGCCCATGTAGTTAACCGGGGGCTTAGAGGGGGGACGGAGTCCCCCTCTTCGTTGCATCGATTGTGTAGTGGGGGGGTCACAAGGGGGTTTGAGGGCTGCAGGTAACCCCCATCTATGGGGTCTAGGCCGAGAAAATTTTGGTTTTGGACCCTATGTTAGGTTGGGTAGACCTACCTATGGTTTTTTGCATGATTTTTGCACATGGTTTTGGACGCGATGGTTTTCGGTCCATGGTTTTGGACACGATGGTTTTCGGTCCATGGTATTGGATGCTTCGACATGTATAAATATGTATTGTAACATTGAAAGGAACATAATGAAAAATCAAGATGGTAGTCCCAGTTTTGGGATCTAGGGGAAAATCTTTGTGTATATGTGTTTTATGTGTTATGCTATTGCATTGTTTATTTTCTGTGTTTTAGAATTCATAGCAGGTAATTTCTGTATGGGGTTAAAACCTACATTTGGTATCAGAGTAGTTTTTGGCTTCAAGGGGATGCCTTTGTTGCTGAGGGTTTCGTTTGATCCTGTGGTAGACCCTATTCAATGGGAGATCTGCAATATTCATTCTGGTGGTGAAAGAAGATGGCGAGCAGTGGAAAGATAGAGATCGAGAAATTTAATTGTTAGAGTTTTGAGTTGTGGAAACTAAAGATGGAGGATTTGTTGGTGGATAAAGATCAGTGGATCACGGTAGATCTGGGTACTAAACCAACGGGAGTGTTCGATGAAGAATGGAAGAAGTTGGATCGAAAAGAAAAGAGCACAATATGATTGTGTGTCTCAGATTCAGTATTGCTGAATGTATCAGGGGAAGCTACGACGAAGGCTTTGTGGGACAAGTTAGGGACTTTGTACCAATATAAGTCTCTGGTGAATAAACTGTTCCTACG